>JANUWG010000915.1:0-10098 GCA_025175695.1 Eugenia klotzschiana | reverse complement strand
AAAGTGATTCTGGATTACAAACTCATTACTGGACATCATGGAATACCGTAAGATGGTGCGAAGACTTGCTCCATGTTTCGGGTTCTAGATTCCACTTGTCTAGAATTTACCCATTAGAACAGATTTCCTAATTTTTGAAACCTCGAATTTACCTTCCATATCTTGAAATCTGGAACCGATTGATTCCCACCGGTATATATTTTTGGAACCTCGAACTTCACTAGAGTCACTTCCAATGTTTTACGTGGAGGCAAATATTTTATAATTCACCGATCGGTAAAACCACGCGAAAAACCTCAGAGTGATGTATCTATTTCTTGATCAAAATTACCCATATTAAATAATTTATTTTCAAAGTTAATTACATGAGATGTGATAGATTCTAAACGTGATGGACTATACTGATTTTACGGTCCGAGCTGCTGCCATAGCTACCATTGTGCAATTGCCTTATGATTTCAAATTAGCGACAAGTTTGAGCTTATGTTGATGCGGCATCGACGTGCTCTGTCGTGTCAATAATTTAATCCAAATTGAACATAAAAATGTATAGTCGAGACACCCGATCTGGGGGGACAAAAAAAAAATTCAAGGATGATAGTGAACAAACTGCAAAAGTTCAAATTATGTCTTCACCCCTTTTTAATAGTCAGTTTTATCCATAACTATTCAAATTGTATTTTCATGTTTTCATATTCTCTTTCATTCTACATCAGAAACATTGCAGAAACGTGATCGATCTGCCCTACCATTCTTTGAAAATGCGGACTAAGCATTTGAACGAACACGTGGCACTCATACGGAACGAGAAGATAAACAGCCCAGGGAAATTTACGACAATAGTCCCTATGCTAGTAGGCACTATTTCCATCAAGGCAATTTAGGGCCACGGACCATATTGAGGGTCAGAAAGTCTATTAGCCAGAAGAGATGCTATCGTATGAGAGACTAGATGTCCAGGGCAGTTGGTGATGGTACGAAGATCAAGATCAGGGAGGACAAATGGCTTCCCTCCGGGTAAATTCGAAGGCCCAGTGAAGCACTCAGAACTGCGACTGGTAGCAAATCTTACAATTGAAGAGACGCAAGAGTGAAATTCTTAGCTAATAGCAGAACTTTTCGATCAGGATATGGGGCAGGAAATTCTAGCTATCCCATTTAGCCACACCAAATAATATGTTTTTCTGTCCCCAGCACTAGTTAATTTGGGTTGTCAAACCTTATTATTTTAGCAAATTTTGGTCCCTCAACTAATCATCGATCCTAGTTTTTGGACAAACTTTGCATTTTCCATTTGAATGTATGGTAAAAAAGTTTATCTAAATGCTAAAGATTAACATGTGAAAGCTGGTGTGGTATTATTAGTGAAAGAATTGATGACCTATGAGCGATTCTTCCTGAACGATCGTTTTCTTGAGTAATTACTTTTGTCGGACTTGGCCAATGTAGACATGACAAAATTTTACAAAATCTTAGCTATTCTAGCGGATCTAATAGACACCTATTCGGCAATTTCTATCTACATTTGGATGGAAGCGTCTTAAAAATCAAGATTGAAAATCAGGTTAGAGGCCAAATCCATAAAAAAATGAAATATGAGGACCAAAATCAAGCATCAGCAATAATATGGGGACTGTCTTTGCATTACTTGCTCGGTATTTTCATTTTTCATTCAACGTCAGCATCATGTGTGTACCCTCCGGTGCTTAGCCAGCATAATCGTTGATATTTGGGAAGTGCATGACGACCATTTTACTTCTCTATTTTTATTCCAAGCCTATTTCTGGACCAAGTTTGAAACAGAAATTCATTTGGTAACGTAATTTTATTTTTCTATTTCTGAAACAAAAATTTGTTCCAGAGATAGATTTGAAAAGAAAATGAGAAACAAAAAATTATAGCTTCTGGGAGAAATAAAAATAAAAAACAGAAAACTCGTAAAAGTCGCTCGATGTCTCCTCCTAGCGTCGGTCGCTGTTGCCGCCAACCACCTCTGGCCGCCGCCTACTTCCATTTTAGAAATATAAATTTTCAACTATTGCTAAACGAATTTCTATCTTAAGATTAGAAATTTATGTCGTTATCAAACACATTTTTTTACTCAAAAACTCATTTAGAATTAGAAATAAAAAATTTATTTTTAATCAAAAATCTATTTTTGAAACAGAATGGTTGTCATGCACCCCTTTGGCTGAAAGTGTGGAATTCGTCCTAAATCGAGAACAATATGACGTTGGGGACTAAATCTGTTAAAAAAATAAAAATACGCGTATTGAAATTAGATAGTACTGTAGTACAGGGACCATTTCTGCAATTTCCAAGAAAAAGAGAGAGGGTTCTGCACAGTCGAAGCTTCGACTCAGAAGATAGGAAGCGAAGCTACCGCAGAACGAAAATGGCAGCGATGGCTCGTCTGCATCTCGTGTATCCTCCGACTATCTCCCGACCTTCTCTTTTGCTCCTGAAACCTTCGCTATCTCCACATGCCTCGCGCATTCGCAAGCTGTCCACTTTTCGTCGTCTCTGCTCCAACGCACGTCAATCACCTCAGGTCTCTCTCTCTCTCTTTGAATCGATGCCTTTGGTGTTTCCTGTGTGTGGGATTTTATGTTGATCCGTCTTTCTGACTGCTTTGCTCGCAATCAGAGCGCTTCTTCGGCGGGGGCGTCGAGCGGTTCTATTGTAGGGGACCTCTTGGATTATCTCAATGAGTCCTGGACTCAGTTTCATGCTACAGGTACTGAAAAATTCTGTCGTTTGTGGTTCAAGCTTTGGTTTAAGGCAATTGAGGTTGATTGTGATACTAGTTCGTCAGTGTTTGTTCAAAATGTGTTTATATGTCTGCCTTGGAAAAGTTTGAAAGCTAGAATGCCTTTCACTGCAGTTCCTTTCTCGTGTAGGAGCTCCTCTTATCGGTGCTTAGTTGTTGTTTAACATGCGTGAAGTACTTGTAAAAGGCATCGTATAAGGTTTAGGTGTTTTTATTGTTTTGGATGTTTTGGAAGACTGAATTTGCTCCGACAGTTTTGAGTTTGCTAGGTATATGATCCACAGATTCTTTGAAGATATTCGATTAAGTAACTGGAATTAGTCAAATTATTGGAATGGATACCGTCCCAAAAAAAGTTATGCCAGAAGTTTGCAGTTTGGACCAGAATTTAATATACGATATTCCGGGTTCTGCTTATTTGCTAGTCTCTCCATCAAACGTGTGCGGTTCTAATTAAAAGAAGGTGAAAAATGTACGAAGCCATCCATATTCCTTTCCCTGCACATGAATGGAACTCCTTCATATTGTATGCCTAATATATGGATGGTACTGCAACAAGGCCACATATCCTCATAATATAATCAATTTCCTTTGTTTCAAGGTCAAACACTTGCTTTGGGCAAGTCGCGGTTAGTCTTAGAAATCTGGTGCGTATTATATTAGGCAATGTGGTTGCCATTAGTGTCGTGATATATTCTTGCTCATGAATTTCCTACTAACAAATTCAAGGTATCCAGGCCTAACTCACAATCTGAAGAGTTAGAGAACATTGCAAATGCTGATGCGATGGCTTCTCTCTTTCACAACTCTTCGATTACCATTCAAATCATTTATGTGCAGGAGTATCAGAGTCTTATCACTGTGTTAACAGTATTAAACAGAAGTTGATTATTTTTCCTCAAATTTTTGGAGATTTTTTTTTTTTGTAAAAGTTTAGAATCGCGGAAATTTTGTACTTCCTTCTTTGGACGTTTCCAAGCATGAACATACTTAAACATTGTCAAATAGAGCCACTTTGAGATACTCTGAAAAAACATTGGTTATTTGGATCTCATAGCCAAACCTGTTGATGGAAGCTTTTTCATTATCATCCTTGTTTTGTAATATTGTGCTGTTGTACCAGCAGTCGTAGTTGTATTATTAGTAGCCATTGTATTGTTAAGTAAAAATTAGCTAGATATGCTTTCACTAATTTAATCCTGTCGTGAGGATTAAGTGATGGAGACTAGCTTTTATTTTTATTTTTTACTCTGATTTTGATATTGGGCCTATTTGATTTGCTTTCCAAGAATTTTTTCTATGCCATAAGCATAATGTCCGATTGCATCTAGTGAGGGTTATCTCATCCTAGTTGTTTTCATACAGATTGTGAGAGGGGAAGGAGTTTTAGATTTTCTGACAACTTTCACTGTGTGGTGAATGTGAAGCAATTGTTCTGAGGCAAGATTTTACTTAAGAAAACTGGTTGTGAATAATAAATAGGTCCTTCCTGTGCGAGCATCGTTAGATAAACTGCCGCAAGTCCCTTCCACTGGGTAAATGGACCTTGTTATACAGCAGAGTTTAACATGTAATCACCACAATCTGTAGTATGATTGCACTGAGGCTCCATGTGTGGTGTCATATGATAGTTATGTAACATTTCATTGAAACCTCTGGTGAGATTCGTCTTGACCTGACATAACCAGTATTGAGGCTATAGCCGTAATCGTTGTTGACATATCCAATTCGTACAACTAAATGTACTTTTCCATAACATTTAGATGATGCTTTTTACCTTCGTGTCCAGCTGAAGCCAAAAGACATTTAATCGATGCTGGATTTCATTTGCTGAATGAAAATGAGGAATGGAACCTAAAGCCTGGAGGACGCTACTTCTTCACGCGGAATATGTCTTGTTTAATTGCTTTTGCTGTAGGAGAAAGGTCAGTGAAGTACTTCTTGATTTGATCATCATATCGTTGGTAGAGGGAATCAGCTGGTGTGGAGGCAGGCTTGCAATCTTATATACTTGATGTTGGTTCTGTGAGGTGCCAGTAAAACGTCATCAGGACATATTGCCTGGTTAATGTCTTAGGAAATAGTGCTTGGCAGCAGACTCAGTACTGAAACTGAAGTGAATATCGTAACTAGTGCTTTTAGTAGCTTCAATCCATCTCGAAATAAGTTTTATATGTGCTTTCTCTTGTTGATATTGATGCGGTTGCTTCAATAGGAATCAAAGTTTACAACCTTTCTTCTTTCTTTTCTTTTTCGAATTTGCGAAAGTAATTGGTCACTTTGTTGCCATTACTAACCGCGAATTTTTCATTTGAGTGCTTTTGATAACAACGCCTTTCTGGTTTTAGTTTGCAGATATGATGTTGGCAGTGGTTTTCATGTTATTGCTGCTCACACAGACAGCCCTTGCTTAAAACTGAAGCCAAAATCTGCATCAACCAAGTCTAATTATCTCATGGTCAATGTGCAGACGTATGGTGGTGGTTTATGGCATACTTGGTTTGACAGAGATCTGAGTGTTGCAGGAAGGGTCATAGTGAGAGATAGTGATGGTTCCTATCTGCACAAACTTGTCAAGATTAAAAGACCACTTTTACGCGTACCCACCTTAGCCATACACCTTGACCGGTATGTTTGGCTTCCTTGAATAATTATTATGAGGATATGCCCTAAGTATCTGTAGGGCCTTTGTTTTGTTGTTATGTTACTCTGCTTTGGTCATCTTCATTTGTGTACTTGACACATACCGCAGTTGTTTTTTTTTTTTGGATAAATATCTTGCCTGGTGGAATATCCATATCCTCACTGACACTGTGCTGGGATATTATTATTTTTCTTCTGATGGTTTAGCACAGTAAACAAGGATGGTTTTAAGCCTAACCTGGAAACGCACCTCATTCCACTGCTTTCCACAAAACCTGATGAAACATCTGCAGAGTCAAAAGAGAAAGGTGCCACAGTTTCCTCAAGGCCAGTTCATCATCCCCTGCTTTTGCAGGTAACTGTCTCCATTTGCAATTTTGGATGGAAACTGCAAAATGCTAGATTCTACGAGGGTATGGATATAAACAATTTTTTTTTTGGGTAAGGTGATATAAGCAATTTTTTTTTTTTGATGATCGAGGTTTCCGCGCGGCCGGCGAGCTTGCGCTCAAACCAGCGGTGGAGCGTGATATAAGCAATTTTCATGCTAACTTTACCCAAAAAAAAACAATTTTCATGCTAATGTACTTCTTTAGTTCCTATTATGGTGAGGGCAAAGCAAGAGAGTCACCGAGATTGTATTCTCATATGGTCTATCCAAAGTATATGTGGCAAAATCTATTCCATTTTTCCCAGAAGATTGGTGATATTCAATTTAGACGACTTTCTAATCCATGCTGTCTTCTTTATGTGCTTTCTTTTTTCTCTCTATATCCTTTTCTCTTTGTTTGTTGTCATGTATTTTGTTTTTTAGTTGGTATATCTGTCACATGATCATCAGTTTCACCTGCTTGCTTGTTCGAGTTGTCTCCAAATCTCGGGTTTTGAGAGAGAATGCTTAGAAATTCCTTGTGTCATCTATCTAACATTTCTTTTTTCTCTTCCAGCTATTGTCCGATGAACTTGGATGCTGTGCAGATGATATCATGAGTATTGAGTTGAATCTTTGTGATACCCAACCTAGCTGCCTTGGGGGTGGAAACAATGAGTTCATCTTTTCAGGAAGATTGGATAATCTTGCTTCAAGCTATTGTGCATTGAGAGCTCTAATTGACTCTTGTAGATTACCTGCGGATTTATCAACTGAGCATGCTGTTCGGATGGTTGCTTTATTTGACAATGAAGAGGTGAAGTTCACTCCTCTTGCCTAAAAGAAAATATGCAGACCAAAGGCAAGGGTCTCCACCTGCTCTTGCGGCTGAAAAAGGAGTTTAAGAATTCAGATAGTTATTTGGCTTTGCTGATTTAGCCATTGATTCGACGTTCTTAGTTGCGTTGATGATGTTTTAGAAAGAATGCTGTTCAAGTTTCGTGATTAATTAGAATATTGCTATGACTGAGGGAAAATAAGAAGATTGAGACTGCTTTGCTCCCTGAGACTTTCTGTTGATACATGAACATTTCAAGATCAGTAGGAAGTTATGCTTACGCATATAAATGTGACTATGCTTATGGATACAAAGGGAATGTAAGTGCTATTTGTAATAAACTTATATTCAAATCTGTCCTCATTATAGAAGAAGAACATCCAAATTCATTGTCTAGATGTTTTCTGTAGTTTTGTCTTCACTCTGACCTGTTTCAAACCTGAGCTAGACAATTAACAAGATGATAATTAACAATTTATATTGTTAGGTAACTGTACTCAGAAATTTTTTCATTATCCTCTGATTGACATCAGCAGCACCAAATACACTCATGCAGGGAGAGTGTTGTGGATGGATCAGCTTTTATGCATTGATCTTGCTTTGCTACTTTGAATATAGTAGTAAAGCTGTTAACTCTACTGATCAGGTGGGTTCGGATTCCTTTCAAGGAGCTGGTGCACCGACCATGTTTCAGGCCATTAGACGCGTCATTGATTCCTTAGCTGATAAATATGTTGGGGAGAATGCTTTTGAGCGTGCGATACGGAAATCATTTCTTGGTACGTTTTGTTTTTGTCATTATGAGATTGGTGTTGCATTGTCCTATTTATTATTTTGTACTTGCTGACTATATGTCAAATTGTATCCATAACTTCTATCAATGATCTAGTCAATTATGAATGATTGGCCATGAGATGAACAAATCTTAATGGTGGTGGCTTCCAATAATTGCAAAGGGTAGCAAGAGGCAATGGACCTTTGTGATGACGTGGCTCAACCACGAAGCTCAATTCTATCCACTTTTCTCATTATGTTGCAGATATTAAAGGTTCAAATTGCGCAAACAATAATAAGCTTTTTTCTTTTTCACACGTGTACATTTCCTCTTGTATTTCTTAAAGCCACTTTCAGGAGGTCCTGCTATCTCTTAATTGAATAACATCAGCTAATAAACTTGTTCGTGTTGTATTTTCATACTAATATGATTTGTCTCTCCATAACTGTTGACATCTAGGATAATGCAGTTTCTGCAGACATGGCTCATGGAGTTCACCCAAATTTTATGGACAAGCATGAGGAACACCATCGACCTGAAATGCAGAAGGGGCTAGTAATTAAGCACAATGCCAATCAGCGTTATGCTACCAGTGGCATTACCGCTTTTCTTTTCAAAGAAGTGGGCAAAATTCATAACTTGCCAACACAGGTAGATTCAGTTTTAACACTGAGAGATGTCTCTTGAAACTTAAGCTTCTATTATAGTTTTGGTCAAGGTGCTCTCTATCATATTAGACCCTTGGGAAATTTAGTTGTCATCTCCAAATTGTGGTGAAGCAAGATATTGACGTGTTGCCTGCAGTCTTGAATTAAAAAAGATACTTGGGTCATTCTTGCCATTTGCATAACCAAGAATCAGTATTCCTTAGAATTAGTAGTCTATGATAGTTAGATCAGCTTTCGGCAATTAACTTTGTCCTAATTCTACTTTTCATTTCTGTGGACCAAGGAGAAAGGGAGGACCTTATGCTTCTTAAGATGATTTTTTTTGCAAGAGAAGCAAGGAGATCAACCTCTTTGAAATATCAAGATATGAGTTTTTGTAACTATCACATCAGCTACTATGGAGATGCCGTGTTGGCCTGCTTTAACATGTTCTCTCCATGTTACTCTTCCAATGCATATCCTCGCTACTATGTGGATACCATGTTGGCCCGCTTTAACATTTTCTCTCCATTTCATTCTTCTAATCCATATCCTAGGATTAACTGTCAATCTCACATCTGTGTTTTCACTGCTGAAGTCTGGCAATGATATACAAGTGCATTATAAATGTCATCCTTATCTTCCCCCGTTTTAAAAGTTGTTATCCACCAGTTGCTAAGGATTTATATGGTGTGGAGGTTTTGGTGATTTTTATATGGTTGCTCAAAAGCTACCGCGGTTTCACTTCTATTTCTTGCTGGACATATCTTTATCAATCTCTCACACAAACATGCGCATATGTAAATGTGTGTATTCAGTGATTATATTGTAATATGGTGTCATTTGAAATCAAGCTCTCTTTAGTTGGTTAGACAAAAATGATGCTATATGGATATAAATTATACAGAGTTATCAATTTGATGTGTCAATTACTTTTGTAGATTATATCGAACTGAAGTTTGTGGTTGTGCCATGCTTTATACAGGAGGACTAACGGAAAAATTTTCGCATGACTATTCTGTGTGTAGGATTTTGCAGTTAGAAATGACATGGGATGTGGATCCACCATAGGTCCGATACTGGCATCAGGAGTTGGTATCCGCACGGTTGATTGTGGCATTGCTCAACTTTCAATGCACAGGTATCGAACTGACCTTGTGTAATTAATTGTGATAGTCCCATGGTCTTTATCCATCACATCTGCTGTAGCTTGTCGCTCAATAGGCAAGTAGTTACAAATTGGCATTTAAGAAGAGAAATTCTAAAACATAACTCAGTATATTCAGCAGCTATATCTCTATGCCAAGAAAATACATTTCCAATCTTCATTCGAATCTCTCAAAATTTAAGTGCTGCTTCGTTTAAGTCTACTAGTCCAGCATCTATCCATTCATAAGCCTATGCAAATTATGCTCAAGATGGGCCGTTGATTTATTTTCACCTTCCAGCAGGACGCATATTTGTAACTTTCTTCCCTTCTCTTTATGGGGTGGGTTGCTGTTTGTTCATGACAGATGCTTTTTCTTCCTGTGTGAAAGTTGAGAAGTGTGAAACTGGTGTCATGATTATGTCCCTTTTTTTCACATTTACAGTGTGAGAGAAGTATGCGGGAAGGAAGATATTGACATCGCGTACCAGCATTTCAAGGCATTTTATCAGAGCTTTTCGCATGTAGACAGTAAGCTGACTATTGACTATTAGTAAGTCTACAAATATCTGTCTGAACTATTTATTTAATCCCTTGGGGCCTTCTGTGCGCCTAAATTGCAATTGAGAGAGAGAGAGAGAGAGAGAGAGAGAGAGAGCGTTGAGGAGGGGCTGCGGGTATCTATATACATGTCTTGAAAAGTGGAAATTTTTTCTTTCTCGGAGAATTGTGGATTCTTTTTTTGGGAGGTGAAGCAGGAATTTTTTCACTCTTTGAGAGATCTATTCAACTGTGAGTTTGTAAATTACACTTTTATTTTTGAAGTTTCGTACCGTACACTTTGGTCTTATACCGTTTGGTGATAAATATTATTCTTGTACTATTCTCTGGTGCTAATGCAACTTTCA
>JANUWG010000914.1:0-10101 GCA_025175695.1 Eugenia klotzschiana | reverse complement strand
GTCTAGGATATCCTTGTGGGCCGAGCCACCGGCATTATAGGTGGAGACCTTATCAAGGGGGGAATCTTGATCGCCTTTGTCACGGGGCGTAACACGTGGCCATGGTTGAGTATTTGAGCACGAGATTGGTCAATGGATAGACCATTGACATATGTTTTTATGAGATTGGTCAATGGATAGATCATTGACATGTGTTTTCATGAGATTGATCGATGGATAGACCATTGACATATGTTTTGACGTTTTTATTAAGAGATGACATTGATACTTTGTTTCTTTTTGGTGAAAAGAGTTATGTTTTGTGTTTTGAATGTGCATAGTGAGTGTTCGATCCGCTTAGAAGAAATGTATTCCTCACCGAGCCGTGTAGCTCACTCCTTTCATCTTCGTTGCTTTTCAGGTTCAGCAAGTCGTGAGTAGGACTTGAGCGTACCGTTAGCAGAAGGATTTTTGGGTAGGAGGATTTTTGTTATGAAGTATAACTAGTTGTGTTGAGCTTCTGAGATAGCTCTTTTGGAATGGATATGTGTATGGATCTTTTCGATGGTTGTAGAAAGCTCTGGTAGTGTAACAAAGGAACTCCTTTATCAAGTACATATAAATATGGATGTACATATTTGTTAGCAGGTAGAGTTTTTGATTATGTGGAGGCTGCGTCCTTTTGAGAAAGGACGGCTGTGTCATGGCCACGTTATTATAGGTTCGGGATGTGACATTTCAGGATTTAGCAAACATTCGTTTGCCAGTTGGGTGAGTTATAGCTTTGTTACATCATGATTATGGCCCGCAATATGTGCTTTCTTTTGAGTTGGTGCAGATATGGTCACAGCAAGAACTGCCAGATGAAGGTCGTTGAAGGGTGAACGTTTTTCCATCTTCAACAAATATATTTTGTCTAGTTACTGACAAATGGGGTCCGAAAGATTTGTCCGTTGGGGCGGGGTTTGCTCAATGTATCTGTGGCCGTCATTAGAGGGGGAAAAATGGGAAAAAATGACGAAGAAAACTTGTTCGCATCCGAGTACCAAACCGGGATGAAACCGGTTACTCTTCATCTTTCCCTCAATCGTTCAACTGTTCAGTAGCAGAGCTCTCGCCATTGTCATCTGGTCTTTTCAAGAACCACCTATTGAGCCGGTCTGCCGCTTTATTCACCTAAAAAATGAAATCAATCCCGTAATTGGCTTTCGAAAATCTCTCTTTACGAAAGGGAGACGAAAACAAGAGAATCTTGAGATCTTGCTGTTATTTCCAGCTAATATAACTCCGGCAGCATGTGTAATGTGAAGGCATGAAATTGATATGGTCCAAAATTTGCATTTACCTGCTCGTCCCAGTTCGTTCTATAAGTAATAAAACTAAGCACCGATGTTTGAATTGCGACTCCGGTTATCATCCCTATCCATATACCCTGTGGGCATCAAACAAAGTAGTTTCAGCTGAGTCCGAAACCAAGCAATAGCTTATGTTGGCCAGCTATTCTCCGAATGGTGAAGTGTCGCCTCATCAAACCAGAAATGCAATACAAAGTGACGGTTCAATATCAAGTTTATAAAAGAAAAGCCTTCTTACTTGAACTTCCAACTTGGCAACATACGCTAGCACAACTCCTAGAGGCACTCCGATCACGTAATAGGAACCTATGTTAACGTAGGCAACCATACTTTGTCGCCCGGAACCTACCGCCACACCTGCAAGGCATGAACAGATGGGTCAGCAAGAAAGAATCTGTCAATAATTTTACCATTTGCTGCTGCGTACCTGAGAGAACTGGCTGAACACTGTTGAGTAAAATCGAGAAGGCAAGGAGAACTGAGAGGCTTGAAACCTCTTCCGCAACGTCTTCCTCACTTGTGAATATGTAGGCAATCTGTCGACCGAAAACTAGGCACAAGATCCAAAAGACAACTCCAATGCTAATTGAGGTGCCCAAGACGACTTTAATGGCAAAGAGCGCCCCTTTCGCATTTCCTCTCCCCAATTCATTGGAAACCCTCACGCTGCAGGAATTGAAAGGATTGAGTCACACGGGGTCAAGCAAGCACCGAGCAACTCAAAAATTAGCACAGGCTCATCATAACCCATACCTAGCTCCAGTTAGGAAACCGAGGCATATCATGAACTCCCACGCCGAGATGTTGAGGCTGAAAAAAAGAAATTCAATTCCGTTCATCACTTTCGTGGCGACTGACATAAAAGGAGAAGATATAAGATGCCCAATTCGATGCCATCATACCAAATCGAGAAGGCAGATATTGCCACAGCCGCATTTGTCATGTATCCTGCCAAGAGGACTAAGACAGCATTGTACCACAACTCCAAGCTTTTCGATCAAGGACAGAGAAAATGGTGTAAGAGTAAGGATCAATCCAATGGAGAGCGCATAAAAGACATGAATAAACATTGAATCTATCTGATCTCTTGGGTAAGTGCTTCACCAAAGACGATAGAGTGGTGCCATGGTGTTTCAGTTGGTGTGAACTTACACCAGAACACACAACTCCTTAGGATTATGATTAAGGCAATTCTCTCCTTATCGCATCATCAAGTACACAAAAGCATGACGAATTTTTTTTTTCCAATCTGTTCATTCAACTACCCAGGTACAGATTTAATTTGTATAATTTCTCTTTGGTGATATTTTATGTGTGTGTTCATTCGCCCAGAATCTCTCAGGAGCATAAAAAGAAAGTCTTACCATAACATAATGCCAGAGGATACCGAAAGCTTTATGACAGGCCATAAATCGGCGAATGCAGCCCATGTGAACCCCTTCCAAGTACTTTCACACCAGCCTCCGAACATATACACGAACAAACCAATCACCACTGACCAATTCGATGTTATCATCGCACCCATCGCTCCTGGGATTCCCCAATCAAGTACGTAAACAAAGAGCCAAGACAACAGGATATGAATTACAAATGTGACAGCAGAGAGCCATCCTACAACAGTGTTCTTCAGCTGGCACTGCAAGAACTTTTGGATGGTCATGCTGAACGCAAAGGAGTAGATGATCGGGATGAACCACAGGGCAATGTACCCAGCTTCTTCGGCTATTTCATCTTCTTCACCGAGAAGCTTGAAAATGGACGAGGCGTAGACAAAAACCGGGACCAAGATGGTCGCGGTGACCAGGTTGATGATCCAAGATCTTTGCAAGTAAATACCTAACATGTGGTATTGCTTTGCACCAAACGCTTGTCCACATAATGTTTCAGTTGCACTTGACATGCCCAACTGCAGGATCAAAAAGTTCATTTACAATCAAATTTTCCAGATAATGCCTCGTCGAATTTGGTGGATTCACATGGCCTATACACCCTGATATTCAACATTCAAGTGAAGCTCCTCTCTCAATCGCCCATTTCCCATATTTTGCAGAAAGTTCAGAAAAGAGGATGTAAATTTTGCATAGTTTCATGGAAACGCGATTGATGCCGGTCCATATTCATCAGACGACTTAGTCATTATCAGAAATTTGCTAACAACAGCTGCCAGAGCACATCGGAATCTTATTAGTGTGCAAGTACCAATGTAATATATTGTGGAGTCCCTTAACAATAGACCCCAAAAGAATGTCTTTAGACTTCAACTGAAACAAGGGGAGACTAATGCTTACTATTATTCCATTGGCAAATCGTATGCCAATGATTTGAATGAGCGCATAAGCGGCGAGCTCTGTCTCACCAATGTGCCCGATGAACGCTTGCGTCACTACAAAGATTCCATAAGAGGACACTCTGGCCAACATGGCAGGGAAGGTAACTCTCCATATTTTCTTAGATTCCACCAAGACCTTCCCTGTCAGACTACTTGTGTCTTTTGCTTCTGTACCAAGAAGCCTTTCCTCCATCCTTTCGTCACCCATAAATCCTGCCAGAAAAACACGAAGCAGCGTGAAATTCCACGGGAAACACAATTCTGAATATGACAAAAACGAAGGTCTCCTAGTAGTCTTTGTTCAATACGAACATAACTGTCGGAGACTGGCCGAGAAACTGGATCCGCACATAAAATAAAAAAATGTACCAGTAAATCTTTATGAAGTCATATAGCACATAGAGATTTGGTGTCCCCATGCATGCAAAATCACTCTCTTTAACAGGCATTATAAGTATGTACTACGTGCTTTATCATTTGTAGTTTAGTCAGGGTATCAGTATGGCAAGAATGTATGTAAAGTCTGTGACACTCGCATCCCAATTCAAGACCACAAAATCATGAAGGGGTTGAATCACTGCCACTCATGACCTCAGTGGGATCTGGCTTGATATGAAGCCAGCTTTACATGTACATAAAACTGCTCAGACTTGCATAACCTGCTCGAAACAGAACATCCACATCAAGCTGTAAAGCTATCTAACAGACACCCAATGAGCGCACGTTTCAGAGTGTTCTCTCCCACATGAAACCAGCTCAGACAGAAGCGAGAGAGACAGCTTACCTTAGCCTTCCCTGTATGAAACAGTGAGTAGCAGAGTAAGGACACAAGCTAGTGACGTTACTGGGTTTTCTCTCTGAAAGAAAGCTCAGCTTCAGACAGCAAGAGAGGCAAAGCAAAGGGCCCTTGCACTCAGGGACGGTCGTTGAAACGAGGAGTGCGTCACTGATGATGTGCAAGAGCATCGCATTCATTGCTCGCAGAAGTCCCTCACCAAATGTGGGGACTCACAGAGCCGTGTTTCCTGATCAACGTGTTAAATATTTCTCGAAGTTTTTAATATTTTATTTTTGGGCGAATCTATGAATACAAAGAAGAAAGAACACTACCGCATTAGTTGCCTTCTTGATCGTAGAAAAGAAAAGGGTTCATCTGTGGGCCCAATAACTAAAAGAGAGAGAAAAGTGAAGTTTGACTTTTTCTTTGATATCTGGCTTCAACAAGGAGCAAAAGAAAAAGTGTGGACCCCATATATTAAAGAAAGAAACAAAAGAAAGGGTTTCTTTTGTTTCTTACATAAAGCCTCGTGTTGTTGTCGCAAGAAGCAATCTGCAGAGCTGTATGAGAGAAAAAGGGGCTGTGCCGCACAAGAAAGAAAAAGAAAAGGAAGTTGCGTCCAGTAGGCTTCGTCTGACGAGGGACGAAATTGAACATGAAATTTCTGCTTCGTGAATTTATTATTTATATCCAATTAATTATTTATTTGTAAACACTTTGGATTTGGATATAATTTAAGTGCGAAAAACACAAGTGTATTGAGCGATTGTAATTTTGATTCTTCGATTATAGTGGATTGTTCTTGCTGGCTCTCCCCGTGGATATAGGTACCGACATTCGGACCGAACCACGTAATATCTGGTGTCCTTTATCGTTTCTCGTTATTTTTCTGGGCTTTTGCGTTGACTTAATTTGCAAGATCTGTCGTTTTCCGCGTATCATATTCCAACAGTCCAGTCTCCTGGTATCGGCGAAACGTCTCTTGGTCTCTTCCGGCAGATCGAACAACTCCTTCACAACTCAAAAGAGGCTCATGTGAAGCTCCCGGCCAAGGAGCTGATCATGGACCGCCTCGAAGCATCCATCGTCACAATAATATCTAAATGTTCTCATCTATTATAGAGCTGATTACATCGTATGGACTTTATTTTTAGCAACCGTCTGTTTCGTAAAAAATGAATGATTCAGAAAGCATCAATCAATTGAGCTTTAGTCATAGAAGCCATTGACTTTTTGGCAACTACAACTTGACAAAAACACACGTAAGAGCTACGCAGGGTGCTCATTAACTAACCTTTAAAAGCAAAGACTATCACGTGTGAACGTGTATCGTCGATCAATTCTTTCGCATCGTCTTCAATGATGCACATTGCTTGTTAACCAACGTTTTAAAGCAAAGAGCTTTGTTTGGTCACAAAAAAAAAAATGTTCGCGGCTATCCTAGAGCTAATTATATAGTATGGACTTTATTATAGTGGCAAATAATTGATTTGGGTATCCTTGCAGTATGTATCTTTTAGAGAATTGGTCACCTAGATACATCCTTGCAAAAAATGTCATCAAGTGAGGTGGTCCGACAATTCGTTTAGATGTTAATTCATGTCTACGTAACATCAAACACATCAGGTCGGGTCGGATTCTGTGGTTTTAACTCTGGAGGAGTTAAAACTGACTATGCGAACATTTAATTACAGAAGTTTCACCGTTACGTATCAAACTCCAAGCAAACATAACCTGTGCAATTCATCATAAAACATACGAGATATCGTCGTCAAAAAGTATTACATAGGCTCGTTCTATGGAGTTGGGCGTACAAATCGCATTATGAGCTTATGTCGACTGATTTCGGCCATTTAAAAAGGTACATAACTTCTCGAGCATCTCGAGGCTATTGATTTCCGTATATGTAGCTTTCTGTTTCTGAGATAGTACTCATTCATACATATATATACCATCACATACCTGCGAATACACGAAGTCGCTATCCTAGGCGGATACGCTGAGGAGGGTCCATATTCATCCGATCTCATTCGCGCTAAACTTCGAGCTTTATAACTCATCGATCCCAGAGGAGATAAAAACTCATTTCATAAGTAGAGAAACACGATGCATGGGAATGTGTCGTGTGTGTGTATATATGGTTTCTCACTGAAGTTCATGTATATCACAACAGTATTCTTTGCATACTGCACTGTACTATTTACAAGCCTTTAGACTTTGGCAACAGAGGAAAATATGCAAGCTCTTCAAGAGCAATGGGTAAAGTCAAAACCCATTAAGAAGACCCTTACCCCACAGCGGTAAAATATAGTTGAAAAAAAGGGTATAGATATGTGTGTATACCCGTTAAGACCTATACCAACCAAAAACAAAAAAACCAAACCAGGAACTATCACCTCACTTCCAAATTTTGATGCAGTTATCGCGACTAGCAGAAGCAATAAGACCGTTAGCACTTGATGCAGCTAGGCAAGATATTGGTCCGTTGTGCGCATGGAGGGTTGCTTTCTTGTTCTCGGCAATATCCCAAAGCTCCAGATTCTGATACACAAATGACTCCATATCAGACACGACAACAGTTTCATAACCTGGACAAAGAAGCTGAATTGTAGGGAGTATTTGGTGGGGCCTATCAAGTAGGGATGCACACCGTGCATTGCTAACATTGGGGCGTTCAAGTTCCAATTTTACGTGGTTGTTACAACTAGCTAATGAAGTGGAAAAGAAAAAAGAGCGATGACTTGCCTCAGAACATGCAATGATTGCTGCAGAAGGATGAGTTGGATGGAAGGCGAATGCATGGAACTTGTACCCGGCAGATATCAACTTATGAACACATTCTGCACTGCCGGTGGAGCCGATTTTCCACACTTTAACCAAATCATCACTCACAGATGCCAAATGTTCGCCCGTAGAATCCCAGCAGACAGTATTGACAGTGCCTTCATGACCCTGCAGTAACATCATCACGCTGGCTGTCAATTACTAGAACTTCTAACTGGTGAAGGTTCTCATCAAGTATCGTCCATCACGGACCACACCGAAAACAAGGATCATTGCAGAGCATAAACCAAATTACCACACTCATTGATTCAAGCACCCAAGTTCATTCCCAACCATTCACGAAGTCTTTCTTTAAAATAGAGAGATTTTCGGCAGCCGCCCTTCTACAGTAGAGAGCAGCATTCGTAAAATAAACAAATAAGAGAGAGCAGTTAGGGGTACATGCTTCCATTTGTACAAGACCATTAATCAAATGGTCACCTCGGTGGATCCTGACATAAAATATCGTCGAGTGTATTGGATAAGGAATAATTGGCCCAACATGTCGTGGCCATTCTTGGGTGTGTGATATAGAATCCAAAAAATTGTACCCACATATACACAGTTTATCATGTCATTCTACCCGTCGCCCTAAAATCAGTCTATATGCCTGACCGACGTATCTTATGGGTTGATGGGTACGATGAATCTGTCTGGAAGATGTAAACAGTCACGAAGTTCAAACCATGAACACACAATCATATGACAGCTTGTTCATGGAAAATGAACACACTCACTGACATCTATATATAATGCAGTATGTTTGATGGTCCAAAAACAATCATCAAATGAAGAAATATCTCACGAGTTGTGAATACAGAAATAACTCAAACTTGCTCTTTTAGTTGAGCATAAGCTACTTGGGGTCAAGGGAAAGGATGCAGAAAGTAATTTTGATTAAACAAGGTTATAAAAGGATTTACGCCAATTCGCCAGGGGAAAAGAAAATGCATGGACAATGATGCGTTATTTGCCAACTGTAAAATTTTCCTCCTGTAAAACCCTCATGGACATTACGTCCATGGAAAACTAATAAGCAAAGAATACCATCTTTATCAAACAGAAAAACCCTACACATCAACATCCAACATGTGGTAGCACATTTTCCCATCATCTTAATTAGTGCCAAGATATTGAAACCAACATGTGAAGACTGAGCAAATTGGAAATGACCTGCAATTTCATCCTACAAACTTGAGTCTCCACGTCAAATATCGAAACAACATTCTTTGAAGAGGCTGCAACAAACCTTCCAACCCGAGGTTGAAACCTCATACAGCTTGAACCACCCTACATAATATGGAGAATCTCAGCCCAAGAATGCACAGCTTTGTCGTACAATTTTCTCAGAAATAGAAGCACCATCACTTAACCTTGATAATCCCCACACAGCGGCCACTCTTGATGCTCCAATACCGGATCTCAGTGTTACTATCGCAGGAGCAGATGAGATCATCTTTCCGTGGATGGAAGTCCAGGGACGTAACAGCAAAAGAATGTCCAGTGAAAGTTCGAAGGGAATAGTCAGGCTGCAAATTGACATTCTCATCATTCATTAACGTGCAAAATGGATTTATGCGCACACTCATCTCAAATGTTCCAATACAAAGAGGAAAATGCATCCCCCAGGCAGAGCATGAAATCCACGACCAAAAGTGCTTCAGAAGACTATGTTACTTTTGTGCAGGCGAATATCTGAAGTCATGAAAAAAAATCAAGAATTCCACGGATTGGTACAATCTTGTCATCAATGGTGAAGTCACGTGCAGTAACACAGAATATCCCGTGAAAGAAGCACTCATACATTTCCCCATCTACAGAACATGCTCTCAAAAGGATTGATGGATGATTTATCCTTTGAATGCTAGAACCTTCTTGATGTATTTCCCGTGTGACACATACTATTGGTAAACTTCAAGAAATAAAAATCAACAGCAGTAGCTCACTACCATCAGAGGAGAATGAACAGATTTCTCAAGGCTCCCCAGGTATAAGCATCATAAATAAAAAGCCATCTGTAGTTTGGTAGGAAATGGCTCATTAACATGCTTAAAAAGTCGGGAATGCCTTTATGCAACTAATATCAGCAGGAGACAAAATTAGAAACTGTGCACTGACATTATCAGCATCCCAAACTCTGACAGTTTTATCAGCTGACGCAGTAGCAAAACGGGGCATTCTTGTACTGAAGCGGGCATCTGTAATTGACTTGGAATGTTCCTCAAGCTTTGACTTCAATCTAAGTGACTCGGTGCACCAGAATGTTGCCTGCAGATTATAACAAGTCACACATCCTTTGTTCAGTCAACAAAAAGGTAAGTTCCAATTAAAAGATCCCTTAGTCAACAGTCAATTGTATTTGACAACACAATTCAGCAGACTGTCTCAATAGACCTGTCCATTTCAGAGAGAACCCTAGAATATTTTCGTACCCTTTTATCATGTCCACCAGTTGCGAGCAGTTTCCCATCGTATGAGAAGTGACAAAATTCAAAATCACTTGGACTTGTAGGAAGACTCTGGAATTCAGTAATAGTGAGGCCTAAACCAACAAAATGGACGTTAATCCTCAGGCGGCTCATCATTTTACAAGAGATTTAGTATAAATAATTGAATGGTCAGGAGGAAAAACAGAGCCAAGGGGATCAGTAATTTGTCATACCTTTGCTACCAACCTTGTCCCTGGTGACTAAATCTTCATAGCATGAGATAGACTCGTTTTTGTCTGCCAAAGATGCATCATCCAAAACCACATTCATCTGAGCCTACACAACATCCTCACATCATTCTTTTTCATACAAGTGCAATTCACAATAACTTGCATGAAACAATTCCTT
>JANUWG010000913.1:0-10103 GCA_025175695.1 Eugenia klotzschiana | reverse complement strand
ATTTTTCAGTTGGAACCAGTGTTTTACCTGGCATGCGCGAGATGCTTTTTC
Source organism: Eugenia klotzschiana (assembly GCA_025175695.1). Lineage (NCBI taxonomy): Eukaryota > Viridiplantae > Streptophyta > Magnoliopsida > Myrtales > Myrtaceae > Eugenia > Eugenia klotzschiana. Next base: position 10,052 of record JANUWG010000913.1, on the reverse strand, counting down.
CAACCGTATGTCATTGACATGAAAATCTGTACCAAGCTTACTATTTCTTGGCTTTGGCGACTACTTTTTTAAAGTCTGCTCATCATCGAAGCCAGATTCGAAAGGGTTTGGGAACTGTGTAGGCATGATTGACTACAAAAGATACTAGTACATAGGGAATCAAAGGTCGACTACTCTGGTTGCCCTGTATGCTTGTATGTCCAAAGTAGCTCAAAAGCATGAGCAGATGCCTTTTTCTATTCAATTTCTTGCATTATGCGTGTTAAATCTATTCCCAGGTGCTATAACACTAGTTGAATATCCATGTAGTCCTCTCTGTTCTTTCTCTCTCTTTTGCATGAACATATGCCTGCATGTAAATGTAACCATGTTGTCATATGTATTTCATTAACATTTATACACTTATTATTTCAACACATCTGAGTCAATCAGCATCTCATCAGTGGCCTTCTACTTCATCTTACATTTGCCCACTCTAATCTTTTGCTTGGCTATTTCAGGTTCTACTTTCCTGGTTCGAGGCATTAACAATAAGAAGACCACCATGAGGCTGAAAAAAGAAAGTACCACCATGAGACTGAAAAAGGGAAGTAAAGTGGAGGTGCTTAGCATGAAAGAGGACTTCATAGGTGCTTGGGTTTATTCCGAAATAATATCTGGAAATGGGCGCAATTACTATGTGAAATGTTGTGGTTATCCCGGTACTGGCGGGAAGAGAGTAGAGAGGGTACCGAGGAAGGTCATTCGGCCCTGTCCACCTCCTGCGGAAGACATTGGTGTATGGGTTCCGGGTGATGTTGTCGAGGTGTTACACAACCTATCATGGAAGACCGCCATAGTTGTAGAGGTTTTTCATGAAAACCACTTTTTGGTTAGGCCAGTTGGAAGCTTTCGGCATTTCAATGTCCATAAACGTTATCTCAGGGCGAGGCAGATATGGAAAGATGGCAACTGGTTCGTGGTCGGAAAGGTAAATTTTGCATAATATATGCTTTTCCTTCTGTACAGATCTTTTGGAACTGTGTATCTTCTATTACAGCTTCAAGTTTTTTTGTTTTCCTTGGGGAACGGTTGGCCCTAATAAGTAGTAAAAGTTGAGCCCCTCTGTTGCATAAAATGGTTCTCCCTTTGCATTGAAATGTTTTAGATCGAGGAGCTTTCTGGTAAGAATGGTTTCTTATTTCTTCTAAACTGAATTGGGCTTTTATATAGGGCTCTCGTAATTGCACCATATCCCGGAGAAAACGACTTGCCGAAACAGACTTGAAGCTGCAAGCTGGAGCTGAATTCTTCCCAACTGGGGGAAATACTGAACTTCAGTTTCAAGAAGATTCAGAGAGGAAACTGAAGACAGGTTCACACGTTTGCTCTCCTCATGTTGAAGCACATTGCGTTGGTTTTAAGAAGATCAAACTCATTACCAATAATTATCAGGAGACTTTGCCAGGGACTCCATCACATGCTTCAGAAAAGGCTGATGCATCTGATTACCTGAATGAGGAAGAAAATAATGCAAGTTATTCCTTCTGCTGCTGGAGAACTAGGTTTCCTGAGGTGGAACCGGGAGGGGCCAATAACGCCTTTTGGCTGGAGACATCAAAGAACATCGACACTGATAGTTGCGCATCATCTGTTGGCAGCTCTAGTACTAATGGCAAGAATTGGTCTTCAAATTCAATAAATTGCTGCGTCAGGAATACTTCTGGTGAACTCAGTGATGCTGAATCCTATGTGGCATAATGTATCGAGGAGACTAATATTTTTTGGCGACAAAAGAATAATTGGAAGCAAGATCCCTTCCTTCGCCTCATCCAGTCACTGTCCAGTTCTGAGCCTTTCGGACTTTCAGTTGGGCTGAAGACTCAAATGCCAAACCTTCACCAATCTCTGCACAGTTCTGACAAACAAGCATCTGGTGATTCTAAGAAATTTAACTTCTGCTGATGTTAGGCTTCCTGTTCGCTGATAGTGGAATGAAGCATTAGATCTTGGTCTTCCCATTATGTCTTGTCCATGAAATTGACTACATTCATCCTCGCGAGCATTGGTCTGTGTATTTTTCCAATTAAATTGTGTGAATCGCGAGTTAAGATTTTACGTACAGTGTCATAGTCTCTCGGCACAATCTTTCACTATGTGAGAGAATCTTTTAGAATAGTTGCACAAGTATGATAATAGATTCTGATTTGATTTCCTTCATGTTCATTTCATCTTATCCCAGTGAGAGTGATGTGTCAAAGTAACTGACACGAGTGTCATTCTCAAAGGATTTACTTTAGGTATTCTTGTGCTTGTTAGATGCTTCTGTTTTGGTGGAAGGTGTCCAAACTTAGGCCGAGTAATAAAAATCTTAGACTGGATTTCTTGTCTTTCTGGTTTTGAACATTGCATGTTAAACGATAAGGTGCTTCATCAAAAGATTCTGTGTTATATAGACTTCAAATGACTACTTTCTGTTGCATACGATTTGACTGTGGGGTTTCTCTACCCTTCTTTGTGCGCTGTAGATGATAAATCTGGCAGACTGCAAGTTCTTTGATCCACTCCTTGGTGCTATCCAAGATGTTTTCATTGCGAATGTCAGAGGTTCACCCCCTTGCGTTAGGGCATGGACATCATGCTGAGGATCTTGGTTCTTGACAGCTGACACCTTTTCTCAGGTGCATATGATTATTTGTACATCTCTTTTTTACTCAAAAGGATCAGTGAATCAGCCATCTTAAGGAAGAGCACTATCACTTATTAATTTCTGCTTTAATGATCAAAATTATGATGAGTTTTGTTTTTCTTGATTTTTCATCACTGAAGTTCTTACCTCTGGCTTATTTATTGGCATGTCACATGTTTGAATCTAGAGCTTCTTTTTGCAAAGGGCGGTGTTTTCCTTCTTGTTTTTGCTTAAAGGTCATATTGCTGTAGCAACTCGAGGTGGTAACCGACGTTTCTGTGAAATACTTGGAAGCTTAGATGTCCTTTTCTCGGGTCCCGACAGGTGCAAGTTAACCGAGGACCATTTCTGTGTTTAATGCCGAAGACAGTTTGAATTGCACTATGCGGCATCAATCTTATCCTATAATCAATTGAATCTCTCTCTCTCTCTCTCTCTCTCTCTCTCTGAGTAATGTTAGGATTGCAGCACATTCACAAGAGGATCAGGCAACAGGAATAGACGCAGCTACTCATAATTGATTCAAAGTACTGCAGGATGCTTCTTCATGGACCTCTGATGTTATACTAAATATCAAACACAATTGAGGATATCACATGTAATGAAATATCTTCCTAATAGATGGAGTCCTGACTGGAGAAGGTGCAGTAGAGCAGTAGAGTCCTCCCCCAAATACTTAACAGCTAGCTTCGGTAGCCCCATCCACTCAGTCTCGAAAAGGCATCAATCGGAAGTGTGGGTACAAGAAATCGTAGTGTGTAGCATTATATCATGATAAACCTCCTGGAAACCGCCGGTTTCTCAGGTGGCTTCTCAAAACAAGCCAAAAGCTCACGCTAGTTTGCGGTTGCGAACGCTAACCAACCTCACATCGTCAATAACAGGTCCACACAGAGAACCGGAGTGATCGCTCTGCATGTTGTAGTACGAGCTCAAGAACATGACCCTCGTACGAGCTGACGTGGCTGTGAACTGGAGTTCAGCACGGACGTGACCGCCTTTGCCCATCGAAGCGTAGGGCACCGTAACGGATGCCTTCCCCGCACATGCCTCCACGGCCATAGACCCTTCGCACAAGTTCTTGGCATCGCCGACCGCGAATGTGAGGACGTAGACTTTGCCGGGACGGGTTGAGACGACTTGTGCAATGGCGCTTTCCTTCCCGGCGATGAGTTCCACCGCACGCTTTCCCTCCGGTACCGTGAAGTGGTCCGAATCGATGTACTTCACCGCTTTTAGGGACTCGACTATCCATCCGGGCAAAGGGCTGTGGTCGTCCTCGATGTGGGGCGGTATTAGGACGCCCCATGAAGTGTTTGGGAGCAAATAAGGTCCTTCTTCAAAATTCCCATTCTTCACCAAATTTGCTGAAAAAGAAGAAGAAGGAACCAGCAACGTTGAAGGTGGTACTTTAGTAAGCCGGAATTGATGAACTTGGTCTGATCTTTCTCATATCAGCGCATCTATAAAGGCTACCGAAATCCATACAATTACCTAAATCTTCTATTTCTTCATCCTGATCAACATTATTAAGGAGCAGAATCATTAGGGAGACTCAATAGACAGAAATTGAAAATTTACCATTAGTACGCCTCGGGATGTACAATGCCTTCAATGCGACCGAATCGATCAACGGCCCACAAGCCGGGTCCTCGTCCATGCCCGGGTTATGGATCGAGATCTCGATTTCTGGGGCGTCCGCTTGGAAACTCCAGCAATAAGAATCCCATCCATTGCTGCTGTACATCGTCTGCATCGGCAATATTCCCCAGTCGTATGCCTCCGAGTTAGGCGAGACCGATACGTTCAACTTCTCTCCTTGCGCGCACGTTCGAGCCGCGCTAAATGTGACCGAGTAGAACGTACCCTTCACGAGCTTTACCTTCTGCTTTACCGAAGCCTCGTTGCCGAGCCTCACTGCAAAATCTCCTTCAGGGACTACCAGTAACATATCGCCCTGCTTGTGACCTGATTTGATGTACTCAACATAGCCTGAAATTTCCCAGCTAGGAATGGCAGTTTTGCTGGTGACCACCGTTCCTTTCAGCTGCCACGGCCTCGGGCCGTTCTCGAAGTTGCCGTTCGGCAATAAACCTGAGGACGATGCCAATTCGGGGTCATTCATTTGTTAGCTTGGCCGGTTCACGAAAACTCTTGCCGTCAATTCGAATTCATCGTGCGAATTAGTATAAAAGATTGCGCAATTTGACCGGGTAGGAGAAGATCTCGTTCATCACAAGATGATCTGGCATGATCTACCGCGTATTCGCTTGTAACTAAAGAAACATTATGGGATGGGCACAGAATCTAGTACGTGAAAGATGGGACGAGAACATTGCTAAAAAAGCTCATTACGCTCTGGGTTCACATGTTATGTTCAGAATTTCCTCCTTTTTTTTATAAAACAGAAAAAAAGATCATGTGGGAAGAAAAACTTGTTTAATCTGGCTTAGACCTTTGACCTCGTTTGAACATTGGATTAAAACATGACGCCGAGATTAACTCAGCCAAAAAGACCGCATGTAATATGCATATCTCTTGCCTTGCCATCACTGAGAATTACAACTGCACAAGGAATAGTTAGCATCTTATAAATGGCTTCCTAAACTGTTTTATCAGACTTGGAAGTGATCACAAAAGCAGGTGTAAAAGCAGAGATCCACATGGCCCTACTTGAAAAGAGAGGGAAAGGGAAGCTTTTTGAACCGCCTGGTCTTAAATCATGCTCAACAACCCTGGGATTGCTCTCACTCGAATGTTCAATGCCATTTATTGCTCCTCACTTGAACATGGGTAGGAGCATTTACTAAGTGCAGGAGGACCCCAGAGGAACCCAGATGACAAAGATTTCGCAAAAAGGAGGACTACCACCTCGTCTCCTAAGAATGCTCATGAAATCAAATTGTAGGCCATGAGTTTGTTGGGTCCATCTGTAAATTCTGTGAAACCCTCTTAAGAAGAACTTTAGCTGGTTTTGAGTGGAACGATGTTCCTAGTCGAACGCGTCGTCGAGTGCATGAGCGACATGGAGACCTCGATTGAAGAAAACGCACGAAACACCGGATACCATTTGATGTCGTCAGTACACCAGGATCCGTGAGATGGGTTTGGCCATGGATTCAAGCTGTCGTCTACAAGTTTGCTTCAGCAGTTGGAACTTTTCAAGAGAGGACACATTCTGTGGATGGACCAAACCTTTAGGCTCCTACACAAGCTATACTCTCTCTCTCTTTCTCTCTCTCGCTATGTCTGTTTATGTAATGACATATTTAGCCAACGAAGTATGTACACAAATCTCTCCAGAATTGAGAAAGAAAGTGATGATAACACCAGAAACATGCGCACCGGTTCACTGGAATGTGCATTTGTGCGAGAGATGATGATGTAGAGCGAGCTTACCATCAAGGAGAGATGTGGTAGTGTAGGAGGTGGCGCACAGTATCAGCAACAGCAATGTCACCTTCTGCATCTTTGCGTCGGTGTTAGAGAGGGGGAGAGAGAGGGATGGTTATGGCTTGTGTCAAGATCAGAAAGGCCGGTGCTGGGGCAAGCTATTTAACTGGTGGATCGAGTGGGAATGCCACTGGCTGTGGAGAAATCAACATCATTGCCACTCTCTTTATTTTAATCGACTGTATTCGCTGGAAAAAACAAAGAAGAAAAGAAGAAGGAGAAGAAATCGATCGCCAGGCTTAAAATATTTGGCGGAACATAAACAAAGGCGGTGCACCCATTGCCGGGCATATATATTTCGTAACATTTGAGAATAAGATTTCTGCATAGACTCGCTTTACCGACAAACCCGGAACGTGAAAACATAGTTGGAGCTCAAGCATACGATAATCTGTTCTGGCAAGCCGCAGCTTAATTTTGCGTAGTAAACCTGTGTAGCTTTCAGGCATGGAATATCTTGGGATATGTGTATGATGTCTCTTCAAATTGAAGCATTGGATTGCGGGGGTGGTTTCTGGGGGAGGGTACAGCAAAAATTAAGAGAAGCCTGTGCATGAGCACATGCAGTTTGCAGCTGCACGCTTCAGCCATTCTCTCTCGGAAGTTTCCTTTTCCCTCGGGCAAACTCCAATCATGCATGCTGACTTACAGAAAAAGGATTCGGATTTAGGCGATCCGGTTTTACTTAAATCGGTTTTGTAGGTCACTCGAAACGCCTATAATCATTCAAAACATTCAGATATCGGCATGCGGATTTAGGCTCCACATTCGCGACAACTTTTCCCCGAATCAAACCCCGTACACGCCCTGTGACTTAGAGTCGTTGCATTATAGGAGTAAAATCTCTATGCGGGTGCGGCATCCTCGAGTATGATCGGGGTTCCAAGAACTGTCGATCGAATGATACACTCATTTTCCAACTGGGAATCCTGCAAATCATGAAATCTGTTTCTCTAATCGACATCTTGTGGACATCAACAGAAGAAAAAGAAGGAGGAGGAGGAAAAGCATCAGACATCATATGACCACAACCCCCCATCAAAAAGCTTCAATACAGGGAACATTCAGATCCTATCCCAAGCAACCCCATGTGCACCTCAGTGGTTCCATGAAATCTGCATATGATCCCTTCCCTTCATTATAAAAATTCGAATTGGTTGGGTCTTCTGCTGCTTCCCTTCTCCTGCAGCTGTCGGCAATAATTCCCATTTTCTTTCAGCTGTCGAGAGTCTGTCAATTGAAAGAAGATGAGGGACAGGCTCGGGGATTATTGTTTAAGTGTTTGTATCAGATTAGAGCAGCAGTTTAACGTGGGTGCATGTGTTGCGGGAGCGGTGCATCGTGTGTTTGACCAATCTGACCGAAATCCAGAATAAGTAGCTGATTCTTTTTCCACCCTTTGATTGACAATCTGTCAGCTTGGCCTATGTAATTACTAATTCCTAATCGGGTGAAGGAAAACATGTGGCTATTCCAACTTCAATCTCGATCAGGTCTCGCCCACCTCCTGTTCTTAATTTTTTTTTTTTCCATATAGATTGATCTATCGTGTCGTGAAGGATGACAACGAACGGTAAAACAGAACGGAGGACTTCGTTTCGAGGTTTTTGGTATGAGTAATCTCAATTGATGTCGAGCATAGCCCTCGTTGTTCCTGATTAGGATGTCGTAGTGGTTGATACATCAACGCGACAAGGCAATCCTTTCTTGGCTTGTTCTTGAAATCCTCCGCAATTGAGAAAGACTATGCTTGTATGCCTCTCGAACTTCGATTTGGTCTAAGTCAGACTTAGAGTGTTGGCCAGCGGCTCTGTCGCCTAGCGCGACAGTGATCGAGGGCAAAGCATGGATCGGCCTCGACCGATGGATGAATTGGGATCGACCAATATAAGTTTACGGTCGGCGCGGGTCGGGGTGGTATCGGCCCTGGAGGTCGGACCAAATGCTTAGTTTTCTCTCTAAAATGAATGGAGCTTGGATGGACCTAGTCATGTGGGTTGGCCCAAGAAGCAGATAACTGGGCCAGAGGCCCACATACTGCATCTTCAACTGGACCGATTTCACCATCACGGGGCGGGCTTGTGCTGCTCTTTAACTATGTTTGCAGATGTGCCGAGCTGTTGAGTTCATACTCGAACTCGCCTTAATCTTTTCCACTGGCGAAGTTTCATGGCTTGATCTTTGCTCCCTTCTTGAAAACTTCATGCTTGGCCCCCATCGTCTACCGTCTGGAAGGCAGAAGCTTGTTTTGTTGTTGTATGTTTTTGAAGCTTTTCCAGAGGGCACACCACCTGTTTGATTAAATGCCCCTGTGGAGAAACCTGGAAGTATTAGATTATCGAAGATGATGATTTACGAAGGGTTCAAGGAAATCCTCAAGATTCAGAAGTTCAGGAGGTTGGTGGGGTACTCGGTGTTTTATTGCTTCACTGCCGTCTTGAGCTATGCTTATACCAACAACACGTGAGTCTTTGCTGTTGCAACTCTTGACTGTATAATTTTCTTCGACTGCTATTCAAACTCCGAAGCTAATTCTTATGTTTTTCTCCCACTTGTCTTCATCATCGTTATTGCAGTACTAGAGCTGGATATTCTAGAGGAGACCAGTATTATGCTGCTTACCCGGCCGGAACCGAGTTATTGGGTGATTCTGATAAGGTCTGTCAGTGCTATGATTATGTGGCACTTTCTACTTGTACTACATTTTCTTTGGTTGCTTATGATTTACAACTTATGTTTGATTAATAAATTTGGTCATAGTTGTACAAAGCTGCTCTTGGCAATTGCTTTGAAGCGGAGGAGTGGGGTCCCATTGAGTTCTGCATCATGTCCAAGCACTTCGAGCGCCAAGGAAAAGCACCATATGCATATCACGCTGTAAGTGATTGACTTCCCAAATGTCGATATACTCGTTTGGTTTTGCATTTCTCTTGTTTAAGGTTACTCCTGTCATGATGAATGTGCTTTTATCGATGGAGAGCACAATTCAAGAGTGCTTTGTTCTTTTATGGACCACGTTGAAACCTCAATGAAAGTCAGAAAATATTTTGCCTTTCCCCGTTTGTATTGTTGTGTGTGTATGGATCAGAAAAGACCAAGCATTTGGAGATGTAGGAAACAATAATTTTCCCTTTCTTTGCTAATTTAAAACAAATGTTTTTTTTTTCTCATCTTAGTCGTCCTTACAATGCTGGCCTTTGTCTTGTGGCCTGATGGCTTGACTGATGTTGAAGGTAAAAAACAGTTGCCCTCAGGGAAATCTGTCGACATCACTGTGATTGCCGAACTGAGTCATGTTAAAAGTCGAACTAAGAGGAAAAGAATAATTACTCATTCATAGATTAGGTGTTCTGTGTCATTTTCTCTTATCCTAATTGTGCTGCGAAACTCTTAGTAACCTTCATGAAAGACTTGAAACTGAAACTGCATCATGACATTACACAATTAAGCTGCTGGTGCATGGCAGGGTTGTGCAGATCAGAATCCTTAGTTGGTTCTAGTACGAATCGAGGATCTAAGATCCTGAAAATTTGTATAACTGAAGCTTGTGATGCCAATGAACTTTGTTCTACATAATTACCTACGTATTAACGTTTAAAAGAAGGAATGAAGATCAAAGAGGGAGTTCTCATTTGAGAGGTCAAGGTTTCGGTCCTTGTACTTGCATTTTTACTGTCAACTTCGCACTGCAAAGTTGGTTGCTCCTCATATTTGGTCTCTGTTTTACTTTGCTGCAGCAATATGCGGCACACATTCTCTACCTTGGACAACTAGATGGATCTGGATAGAGGGAAAAAAGCTGATGCCGCAAGATTTATTTGTTAGACTGTGTAAAAATGATTTAAGCGGAGGGTCGTGGCGGTGGGATGCTGCGCTAGCTCTCCCGGAGGATTAGTCGAGGTGCGCGATCCGTACGGACGCTGGCCCGGAC
>JANUWG010000912.1:0-10105 GCA_025175695.1 Eugenia klotzschiana | reverse complement strand
AATTACTACGGTTATCCGAGTAGCAAATACCATCAAACAAACTATAACTGATTTAATGAGCCATTCGCAGTTTCACCGTCTGAATTAGTTCATACTTACACATGCATGGCTTAATCTTTGAGACAAGTATCACGGTCCGTTGGAATTCAACTTCGAAAATTCGACCGCGATCCATTTCCGTGACCGACAGTCGGTCCAGCGTCTAAGTGATGCTGGCCGACCGGGTGATCGATCGGCTGATCGACCCATGATCGATGCAGGCCAGCCGGCTGATCGAGTCATGGACGATGCAGGCCGATCGGGCGATCGATCAGGTGATCGATTCGCGACTCATGACGCACGACCGGGGACTCGACCCACGGATCGTGCTGAACGGCCGAGCGGCCGAGCGGGAACTAGACCCGTTGATCGAACGACACGGACGGCTGATCGATCCTCGGATCAAGCGAGACGATCCACGGATCAAGCAACGGATCGAGCGAGACGATCCATGGATCAAGCGACTGATCGAGCGGGTGATCGACTGGGCGATCGACCCTTGAACGATCCAGACTTGACGGGCGCTCGATACATGATGAACGGGCGGCCGATGCATGGACGATGCAAGACGAGCGAGATGGGCGATCCATGCACGACGCCGAACGAACAGCCGACCGATGCACGACTGATCCGCGCATGATGCACGCATCATGCGGGACCCCACCCGCGGCTAAGTGGGCGGCTAGTGGGGAACAAAACGGGCGGCTAGTGGGAGACAAAGTGGGCGGCAAAGGTGAGTGGCCGGGCGGCTAGTGGGCGGCCCCAAAGCTCCACTCAAACCCCCACTACGGATGAGCCAAATGACCGAAAAGCCCTTGTCAGGCTCTTGTATAAATATGGGCATTAGACCCTTTGTATAGACACACTGGAATCATTCATCAATGAGAAAAACTCTCTCATTCTCACATCCTCTCTTCTTCATATTCTGCTGAGTTTGTGAGCGCGAGTGTTTTGGAGAAAGGCTGACTCGGGGACGTAATCTCGAGTGCCGCACGGGGTTGGGAACGTGAGAAAAACCGGCTCGTGACAAGTGGTATCAGAGCCAAGTCGTATCTTGGCGATGGCTCGCGAACAAAGTCTCGATGTGATACTCAGTCAAACTGAGCAGGTTGCGGAGGAGCGCACCGGGAGAACCTTGGAGCCGCCCCCGGCGAAGACAAAGCGGGATCGTGCGGCGTCCAAAGAGGTGAAGCGGGACCTGGAGGCCCGCCTAACGAAATTGGAATATGATTTCACGGATCATATCACCACTTTCGAAGAGTGGCTGGAGAGCAACAAGGAGGCCAGGATCGATCGAGAGGAGCTGCGTGCGGGGTTGCACGGGCTTAAGGATGGTCTGGCGGAGCTCCGTGGAGAATTGCTGGTCACCTTTGATGCGGCGGTGGATGAGACCCGTGGATCCGTCGAGATGATGCGTGCCGAGATGGTCGAGATGAGGACCAGGATGGCCGTGCTAGAGACGGCTTGTGCGAATGGTGCTGGAACCGTGCAGGTCGCGCCTCGGGTAGACGTACCCAAGCCGAAGGAGTTCAGGGGCTCCCGTTCGGCAAAGGAAGTTGACAACTTCCTCTGGTACATGGAGCAGTACTTCACTGCTCAAGGATCGACCGATGCTCAACGAGTGAGCACGGTGGTGATGTACCTGGTTGACAACGCCTTGCTATGGTGGCGTAATCGGATCAGCGACACTAGTACTGAACCGATCCAGACGTGGGATGCATTTGTGGCTGCATTTCGGCAGCAGTACTACCCCGCATATGCGGAGGAAGAGGCGCGCGATGAGCTGCGGCGCCTGGAACAAAAGGGCGGAATCCGTGAGTATGTGCGGAAGTTCTCGGAGCTGAAGCTCCAAATCTCGTCCCTGACCGATAATGAGGCATACTACCAATTTATTGGTGGTCTCAAGCCGTGGGTGAAGCTTGAGCTGAAGCGGCAAAATGCAACGACCCTTGCGACAGCCATGACGGTGGCCGAGTCGATCCTAGAGTTCAAACCGAGCTCTACGGAGAAGGCCGAGCCTCGTTTCAAGGGCAAGGCCACTGGTGGGGGAGATCGAGGCCGATTCCCGCGCCCGACGGGAGGCAAACCACCAGCGACCTATGCACGAGACCGAGCGGAGTCGAGTGCTGCGAGGAACACATGGGAACCCTTCCCGTTCAAGTGTTACGAATGCTCGGGTCCTCACAAGGCCCGGGATTGCCCGAGACAAGGCAAGATGATGGCTATAGCCAAGACGCCCGACAAGAAGGGCGATGATGGTGACCGGCGTGATGAATCGCGTCTTGGATCGTTGAGGATCCTAAGCACGATCAAGTCCACGAAGGCGAACAAACCGAAGGGGCTGATGTTCGCGGACTTGATGATCGGCGGCACGAAGATGAGTGCCCTGGTGGATACGGGCGCCTCGGATCTATTTATATCCGAGGAGGCCGCGAGACGACTCAACTTGCGGGTTGAAAAATGGAACGGTTGGCTGAAAATCGTGAACTCCCGAGAAGTTTCAATGAGTGGACTGGTTCGGGACGTGGAGATCAAGCTCGGACCGTGGACGAGCCGAGAATCGATCGAGGTAATCCCTTTGGATGACTATGAATTTATGATAGGTCTGGGATTTCTCGATAGAATTAAGGCATTTGTTGCGCCATTTGCGGACTGCATATGTATATTGGATAGCCGGGCACAATGTGTGATCCCGGTTGAGCGCGATGTTGGGCGCGATCGGAAGTGTCTGTCGGCCATGCAGGTCGTGAAGGGAGCGAAGAAAGGCGAGCCGACCTTTCTGGCGTCCCTGGTGGATGATGCTCCTGTGGGTGTCCAGGAGCCGGTGCCGGCTGAGGTGACCGAAGTGTTGTGGGCGTTCGGAGATGTCATGCCCGCTGAACTGCCCAAGCATCTACCACCGAAGCGTGAGGTAGATCACCGGATCGAGTTGATCTCGGATGCACGACCCCCGGCCATGGCGCCGTACCGCATGGCCCCGCCTGAGCTTGCGGAGATGAGGAAGCAACTCACGGAGTTGCTCGATGCTGGCTTCATTCGACCGTCCAAGGCCCCGTTTGGTGCCCCGGTGTTGTTCCAGAAAAAGCACGACGGTTCGCTCCGGATGTGCATCGACTACCGGGCGCTCAACAAGTTGACGATCAAAAACAAGTACCCGATACCGCTCATAGCTGACTTGTTCGATCAGCTCGGCGAGGCGAGGTGGTTCACGAAGCTGGACTTGCGGTCGGGTTACTATCAGGTGAGGATTGCCGAGGGCGATGAGCAGAAGACGACGTGCGTGACCCGGTATGGATCGTTCGAGTTCCTCGTCATGCCGTTCGGATTGACGAACGCCCCGGCCACCTTCTGCACCCTGATGAACAAGGTATTACAGCCCTTCCTTGATCGGTTTGTGGTTGTTTACCTGGATGATATCGTTGTGTATAGCCAGACGCTCGAGGAGCACATCGAGCACCTTCGTCGGGTGTTCTCGGTGCTGAGGGAAAACGAGCTGTACGTGAAGAAGGAGAAGTGCTCGTTCGCTCAGCAAGAAGTCCCGTTCTTGGGGTGCATCACCGGCCGAGGCCGAGTACGGATGGACGTGGCCAAGATCCGGGCCATCGTCGAGTGGGAACCGCCGTCCAAGGTGCCGGAGCTGCGGTCATTCCTTGGGCTGGCCAACTATTATCGCCGATTCGTTCGTGATTACTCGGACATAACCGTGCCACTCACGGATATGCTAAAGAAGGGGAAACCGTGGGAGTGGACGGATCAATGTCAACGAGCGTTCGATCGGCTGAAGCGAGCAATGACCGAGGAACCTGTCTTGGTGTTGCCGGACTACTCCAAGGCGTACGAGGTAGAGTCCGATGCTTCTGACTTTGCGATTGGTGGTGTGTTGATGCAGGATGGGCATCCCATTGCCTTCGAGTCTCGAAAATTGAATGATACCGAGCGGCGATACACGGTCCAAAAGAAGGAGATGACGGTCGTGGTGCATTGTTTGCGAACCTGGCGTCACTACCTTCTCGGATCGCGATTCGTCGTTCGGACGGACAACATAGCCACGAGCTACTTTCAGACCCAGAAGAAACTGAGTCCGAAGCAAGCACGGTGGCAGGACTTTCTGGCCGAGTTTGATTACTCGCTAGAGTACAAACCGGGCAAGACGAACTCAGTGGCTGATGCGCTGAGCCAGAAGTCCGTGATGGCGATCATGAGTAGACCGGAGTGTCCGTGGAACGAGTGGATCAAGGACGGGCTGCAACACGACCCAACGGCCAAGGCGATCCTTGATCACGCTCGGGAGGGCAAGACGAGAAGATTTTGGTGCGAAGATGATCTCCTATACACCAAAGGACGGCGCTTGTACGTGTCGCTCCACGGAAAGCTAAGGCGAGAAGTGATGCGCGAGTGCCACGATTCACAATGGGCGGGACATCCGGGAATCCACCGCACCATGGCGCTCGTCGAGGATCGGTACTACTGGCCACAGTTGAGGGACGACGTCGAGGCGTACGTCCGGACGTGCCTCGTTTGCCAGCAGGATAAGCTGGAGCAGCGGGTGCCCGCGGGCTTGCTGGAGCCTCTCCCGATCCCTGAACGTCCGTGGGAAAGCATTTCCATGGACTTCATCGTCGGGTTGCCCAAGGCCGAGGGATGCCAGACGATCATGGTGGTAGTCGATCGATTTTCCAAGTACGCGACGTTCGTGCCGGCCACAAAGAATTGCCCGGAGGCTGAGGCGGCCAAGCTGTTCTTCAAGCACGTCGTCAAATGTTGGGGCGTGCCGCGATCGATTGTGAGCGATCGGGACCCCCGATTCACGGAAAAATTTTGGTTGGGGCTGTTCAAGCTGCTGGGGACAGACTTGAAGTTCTCCACCAGCTTGCACCCCCAGATGGACGGCCAGACCGAGCGGGTGAATGCGCTGCTGGAAGTGTACCTCAGACACTACGTCAGCGCGTCTCAAGGCAACTGGACCAAGCTGCTGGACATCGCCCAGTTCTCCTATAATCTGCAGCGGAGCGAGTCCACCGGCCGAAGTCCATTTGAGATCGTGACGGGGCAGCAACCGCTCACCCCGAGCACGGTTGCAATGGGTCATTGGGGGAGTGACCCGGCCGCCCAGAAAAGTGCAGCCGAGTGGGAAGAACGGGCCGACTTGGCTCGAACGTGCTTGCACAAGGCGGCCAAGAGGATGAAGAAGTGGGCCGACAAGAAGCGGCGACACGCGGAATACCAGGTTGGTGATCGTGTCTTGGTTAAAATGCATCATGTCCTACGATATAGGGCTGTGCACAAAGCGTTGCTTCGTCGGTATGAGGGGCCGTTCCGGGTGATCAAGCGGATCGGTCCTGTGGCGTACAAGCTGGATTTGCCGGCTAAACTCAAGGTGCACCCGGTGTTCCATGTGAGTTTGTTGAAGCCGTTCCACGAGGACGAGGAGGATCCTGATCGGGGCGACTCACACCGGGCGCCGCTTGGGGAGAAGCGGTCATACGACCGGAGGATCAAGAAGATCCTGGCCGAGCGGGTGATTCGGAAGAAGTATCGCCCGGCCAGACATGAATATCTGATCCATTGGCGGGGGCTCACGGAGAATGAAGCGACGTGGGAACCGGAAGAGGCCCTCGGCCAATTTCTGGAGCAGATCGAGGCGTTCCATGAGGAACAAGGCAACGGGGGCGTTGCCCGGGTTGGTGTGGGAGAGTATCACGGTCCGTTAAATTTCAACTTCGAAAATTCGACCGCGATCCATTTCCGTGACCGACCGTCGGTCCAGCGTCTAAGTGATGCTGGCCGACCGGGTGATCGATCGGCTGATCGATCCATGATCGATGCAGGCCAGCCGGCTGATCGAGTCATGGACGATGCAGGCCGATCGGGTGATCGAGTGGGTGATCGATCCGTGACTCATGCTGCACGACCGGGGACTCGACCCGCGGATCGTGCTGAACGGCCGAGCGGCCGAGCGGGGACTAGACCCGTTGATCGAGCGACATGGACGGCTGATCGATCCTCGGATCGAGCGGGCGGCCGAGCGAAGGATGGTGATGAACGACCGAGGGATCGATCCTCGGATCGAGCGAGACGATCCACTGATCGAGCGACTGATCGAGCGGGCGTCCGATACGAGCTGGGCGGGCGCCCGATGCAAGATGAACGGACGAACGATGCATGGACGATCCGGGGCGACCGAGAGGGACGATCCATGCACGACGCCCGGGCGACCGCTGAACGATGCATGAACGATCCGCGCATGATGCACGCATCGTGCAGCTCGATCCAGCGCACGATGCACGCATCATGCGTGATCCATGCGACGGCTGAGCGGGCGTCCGAGCGGGCGACTGGACGAGCGACTGAGCGGGCGAGTGGGGTGGTTGAACAACCCGTCAGAACGCCAGAGCGCCAGACGTGACTTCTGACCTGGCAGACGGTGGTTGACTGAAGCTGCTCTGCTGGACTTCTTGGGACAGCAAATCTGTCTGAGTCAGCCACCAACTCAGCCCCAAAAGTCCACATAAGTCATCATTATTTTGTGTAAATGACCGAACAGCCCTTGAGGCTTCTTGTGTATAAATATGGGCGTGAGACCCTTGTAAATGGCAGACCCTCAATACTGAATTAGAAAAGTTCTCACACACTCTCCTCTCCTCCTCTTGTGCGTTCTTGTTCTTGAGCGAGTTGGGCGAGCGTGGTGAGTGTTTGAGCAATCGGATAGGCTGACTTGGGAGGGATCCTGAGTGCCGCACGGGTGTTGGGGAACGCAAGATAAATCGACCCGTGACATTATGGCTTTGCACTCCGTCTTCTCATCAAGATCCGCTCTTTAACCGTCCTCCTTCCTCGCTGACTCACGCGGTGCCGGCTTTGTCCCTCGTCTCTCTCATGGCCCGAGACACAGACACCCTCCAGATCTACGCTTTTCCCGCCCTCCTTCCTTACCGACTCGCGTGCCCTGACGTGTCGTTGGCGTTGACCATGTGTCGAACCCCCAACACGCATTGACCGCATGATAGAGCGTGTCGAACGCGTGTCCGTGTCCAACACATTTCAGACACCGACGCGGCGACCTCTTCGGCGTGTCAGTGCTTTATAACTTTTTACCATAACTCTCGGTATACTTACCCCTGGCATATTAGATCAATCGAATGAGTTGGTAGATTCATTTTATCTCCAAAGCAGAGCATAAGCCTTCACAATAATAAACCATATATTGAGTCATTTGACAACTTACGAAGTCATTAATTAGTATCCTTTGGAAGGGTTCGAGTGGCTTGGATTAGATAAAAATGAATTGTGAGACTCCCAAGTAAAATATCAGAAATAAAAGCCGTCATTCTTTTTAATATAGCAATGAAATATCCCAAAGAAATAGGAATTAAGAGATCTAAGTTACAACTGGTTAATTGTTGGTTTAGGTTTATAAAATTTATTTTTACTCTGAAAATCTAAAGTTTATGCTATTAAAAAAATTGAACAAAAATTATAAGCAAATTTACGTGCCAACATTTATGTATCACAAAATTTCAGATGCTTAAATTTATAACAAATTCAAATCCAACACAAATTTCTGGTTGACGTATATGCGATTTCAAAGTGACCTATTTTGTTTTGAACTAATCTATTAATCTACTAATAAGTTCTCATCCATTAATTTATTATGAAAGACGAGATTAACTTGTTTTGTCATAAGTACCTTCATATCATGTTGAGTGAGATTTGATAATGAGTTCGAGTGAATAATAGAAAAACTTCCTTTGGAAGATTTCAAACGCTTAAATCTATAACGAATCCAAGTCCGACACAAAATTCGAAAAGATAAAATAATAAAAGAAAAGTAACTTGAGATATAGCTCATGAATCTAGTCCAAGTGTTCAAATTTATCATCAAGCAATTAATTTGGTGGGTACCACACAAAAAGAAGTAAAAAAAAAAAAAAGTTGCATTGAAATGTCAATCATGAGGCAAGTTTTGTCCGGTCTGCTTGGAGTTAGCCGATTGCTTCGAACCCGGTAACCTCGAGTCGAAACAACAAGACAAAAAATTGCCCACTAAACGACTTCTTCTAGAAAGGCCGCTGGTCAAATGTTTTGTGATTTTCCACTGAAGGACACCACGATAACCAGCAAATGTTTTGGATTTTCCTAAGTAAAACTTGTTCCTTGTCCAAGTCACTGAGAGACATGCCTCATGAATTTAGTCCAAAGTATTCAAACCCATTAAACTACTCTCTCCCTCTCTCACTGCAATAATTGCAACACCGCTCGCTCGGAAAGTTACAATCAGTCACAATTTTTTCTTGTTAAATAAGTACAAGAAGTAAGAT
The DNA here is from genome assembly GCA_025175695.1 of Eugenia klotzschiana. Classification (NCBI taxonomy): domain Eukaryota; kingdom Viridiplantae; phylum Streptophyta; class Magnoliopsida; order Myrtales; family Myrtaceae; genus Eugenia; species Eugenia klotzschiana. The sequence continues at coordinate 1,748 of JANUWG010000912.1, read as the reverse complement.
TGAGCTCCGAGAGCGCCTTGATCAACTCGGGCAACCTTGGACAACCATTTTGATGCATATTGAAAGGGAAAAGTAAAAACATAAGTCATAAATTTATCGCATTTGTGTCAATTCAGTCATAAACTTTTTAATTATATCAATTTAGTCTTAAAACTTTTGCAAATCAAGTGTTTTTTCTGTCCCCGATTTAATGTTGTAGATCATGTTAGTCGATTAACAAATAGAACCCAACTTCCGTAATGATATTGCGCACTAAAGACAAGATGTCCTTTCTTGTAATCAAAACACAGATGGGGAAAAAAAAAAATATTAGCAACATATTCCATCGTCTATTCTGTTCCTTGTTTTTTTCCACCAAGTGGTTACAGCAAGAAATTGCCCGTCTCTGCTACTCAGCTACACACAAACTAAAATGTTCCACCATCTTAACTCATTCACCAGTTCTTGCAATTGGACCATTCAGTGTCGATCTTTCACTTACCTCATCCCCACCAGCACTACTCCTTTGAGCCTTCAACTGGACATCGTCCAAGTAATGTTGGTACGCATAAGAAATGAACCCCCAAATGGCTAAGATTATAGATATCACCTTGATCCCACCCATCCTATCCCCAAAGAACACGACCGCGAAAATGGGCACAATCGGCAACCCCACTACACAAATCGAATTCGCGAACAAAGACGACGCATCTAGTATCAATCCAACCGAGCCGATTGCAAACACTTGCCAACCAACTGCAATCCCGACCAAGGTCATTCTATAGCGAACCTTCCCAAGCTTATACCCATCCATCTCTCTCCCCAAGTGCTTCCACTCTCCACTCACAAACAATCCCACCACAAGAATCAAACTGGCCACTAAAGATTGGTACACAAGCACATCCAAAATTGCCCTAAATGTCTCCTTCCTTATGACCCTCTTAAAAAAGAATTCGGTCAAGGATAGGGTAAGACCAACACCAGCTGATACCGCGACGGTGCACACAAACCCTATTGCGTATTTCCCTGTGGAGACCCCCTTGGGGTCTTTTGAATCTGATTGGAACACAAGCAGAGTTGAGGAGATTGTGAGTAGGACTAGAGAGTTAACGATGTAGGAGGTGAACTTTTGGTCATTTAGGAAGAAGGAGAAGAGGGCGTTGAAGGCTAATTGGGAGGAGCAAATTAGGGAGTAAGTGGAGACAGGGAGGTACAAGAGGCCAGTTGAGTATAAATAACAGTTTACGGCCAGAATTATTCCAAGAGAGAGGTACACAACGGCAAGGCTTTTGATAGAGGGTGATTGTGATTGTGATTGAGATCGAGCTCGTGGGTCTGTTTGGATGTCGGGGTTATTACGGTGTTTGGGTGTGGGTATAAAGTAGAGAAGGAAGAGGATGGGAAAGCCCATAGGCTGGACGATTGTGGCAAGCCACCTGCTGTTGCCTCCTTCAGTGTAGTATAGCCTCCCAAGGAGCGTGGCCACCGCTTGGCTAGAGAGCAAAAGGAATGAGTAAAGAGCCACTCTAGCCCACCTCCAGAAGTTCCTGGGTTTAGGGTTTATTGTTACTTGATTATTGGCGATGATGCGTGTGGAGAGGGATGAGTTCTTCTCTTTGGCTTCTTGATCACCTGGTCATATTTTGGATAGCAAATTAATCGAGGGTTTTAATTAGTAAGCAAGAAATAACGAAAATGACACCAAATGGAATCGAGGTCCAAATAAGTCTGATGACCAGTCGCTATAAATCAAAATCGCAATTATTACG
>JANUWG010000911.1:0-10106 GCA_025175695.1 Eugenia klotzschiana | reverse complement strand
GGAGGGAGAGAGACTTCCCAATTGTCTGACAGTGGGCCCCTACAATGCCACTTGTCGCCCATTGAGTGGGTTAATGGTGGCATCTTAGTCGCACTTGATATTTTCTCGCAGCAACCCAGTTTTTTCCCACGTAAGTGTACGTTCTAAGTTGCTCTTGCCGATATTCCTCAGTCTCTATTCTATTTGCATCGCTCCTGCTTCCGTACAGTGAAGTATCTCTCTCTGTCTGGTTTTGTTTCATTGTTCTTACTGATTAGTTCTGTTCTCTTTTCAGTTTCCTTCGCACCCATTTGTTAAAGCGAACAAGAAGAGGAATAGTGAAGTATCTCTCTCTGTCTGGTTTTGTTTCACTGTTCTCACTGATTAGTTATGTTCTCTTTTCAGTTTCCTTCGCACCCATTTGTTAAAGCGAAAAAGAAGAGGGCAGGTTTATTAATTTGGGTTTTTTTTACTCTCCATTTGTCATAGATGTACCAATTTAGAGTTTTTCGTGGTATTAACTCAATTTTAAGGAAATTAATGGAGGTTAAATTTATTGATTTCCCACCTCACATGTGCACCAAATAATCTCCCTCGCACATGACCATTGCCGCTTGAAACATGATATTCTGCTTGTGAATCATTGAGCACTTCTTCTTACCCCAAACATCCGGCGTGGAACTTTTTTTTTTTTTTTTCACCTCATATGTGTCCTCAGTAAAGGATCCCTCGAAATGTATCTACTAATGCCAAATAACAAAAGGCAAAATCTTCAGTGGGCCCTGCGTTGGTTTGATTTAAGGGAAATAATTACAGTAAGCATTCAAATGATTTAAGTGAAATTCATTTATTGTGAAAATGGTCAAATTAACTAACAGAAGCATGTCTAGTAACGATCAACAGAGTTTCAAACATAAGAGGATATTTTAGTCAATTAACGATAAACATAGAAAGTAAAGAGGAGATGAGACTAGAAAAAAAAAAGGAAGAAGGGTGAATTGGTAATTCGCCTTGTTTCCGAACATGGAAAGTTATTTCATTGACAATAAAATATTAGTACCAAGCCAAAGGGGATAAAAATAGCCCCCTTTGTCATTTTCTGTTTAATATTACACACTATTTCTCGACTGATTAATTTCTTAGTGGCAAGTTGTGATTTTTTGTTCCCTTGTTTTATTTGTTTTTGTCCGATGGTTGTTTGCAATAATTTATCTGGGCAAATGTGAGAGAACCCCGTGATGATTCTGTCCTAGTCATTTCCCTCTAAAATACATTTCTCAACTAAACAATTATTTAATCGTAAGTTGATTATCGATGAACAATGAACGTGGGTACTTTTGTTGCACGTGAGAGAGAGAGAGAGAGAGTTTGGACAATAACCAAGGTACAGTTTCTTGGGAACAACACATTGACTGCTAATTGCGTTTCTTAATTTCAGTAGCTGTACATTGCCACTCCAATGAGTCGGGCTTAGTGTTTGCTGCAAGAACTCAGCTGCCTTCACCCTCTGGCCATTCTAATTCGAAGTTGGAGGTATTGAAACATCTTCCTCGATTACAGTTCTCTTCCTCCAATTTTTAGTTCCCAGTTGTACTCTTCCCACATAGTATCCACTTATTTTGCGTCATGCTTATATATCCACTTATATTATGGGGTCATCAGCATTGATTTTTGGCTTGTACTGCCTTTCATCCATCTTCCAAACTTGTCAGCAGTGAAGGCACGGAATCTAAGTTCCTCTTGCATCCTTACAGTGAAGCCACTCTTGGAATGTGTGTCAATTTATATCTATTTTTCGTGTGCTGTCGGTGCTTGTTTCACTTTCAACCTCTTTATCTTGAAATTTGCTTATATTGATTTTACCTTTAAAACCCCAAAAGAGAGAAGAAGAAGAAACAAAGTGTGTTAAATAACTGCAACACAAACCCGTTTCAGAGGCATTGAAGTTGACTCTCAAACCTTTTCTATATCACTAAATTTACCTAAATGAAAGACCAAAAAGGTATTAAAAAAAAGATGCTAAATTTTTTGTTGATTTTGGAAAAGGATAAAGATGAAAACATATTCTAAAATTTGGGAAGTAGAGTAATTATGAAAACTTGTGAATGTTACGGAAGAACTAATTTGACTTTATCATGCAAAGTTGAGAGACTCGATGGAACAAATTGAAAGTTGAGAGACGACATTGAACATTTACGAATACTTTAAGGACCGTATTAAACGAATTAGTAGTCCAAGAATCACATTGTACAGTGGGCCAAATTTTAAAGAATATTAGTGTCAATTTCTCTTCACAAAATTATCATTACATATATTGCTTATTACTTCCCTCTTTAGATTGAAACCGGTCGGTATAAACTGTCTGACCGGTTGAATCAGCGGAATCACGTACCCACCCCTTACTTTACTTATATTATTTTCAAAATATTGCCTATAATCAGAGACCGAAATGGTTGATTAATAGTCATCCCTTTTTTCCCCCTTGAAAGGTGGGCGTGTGAAAACATTTAATTAAGGGCGCTCAACTTTCGTTCATGGGCATGCGTGCAAGAGGGAGAGAGTTTGGACAATGCAACTTTGCCCAAGTTAGAAAAGTAAGGAGTCAGTAGTGCTCAGCATAAAAATGGCCTAGCGCCATCCCATTACAATTAAGATGAATAGAAAAGCTACGTCGAAAGATTAACAATCTAAGCAAAATCGAATTTTATTGACCAGAATTACGAACATAACAATTTCACAAAATTTCATCCATCCTAAATTACAAAAGAAAAAGCATGTTTAATCAATAAGTAATTGATTTTCATACATAGGAGGATATTTTAGTCAATTAACAACAAAAATAGAAGGTGAGGAGGAGATGAGAGAGAAAAAAAAACAGAGTGAACTGGTAAATTGACCTCGTTTCCAAGCATAGAAGGTTGTCTTGGTAAATTGACAATAAACTATGGCTACCACACGAAAGAGAGTGTAAAAATAGCCCCGCCCTATATATTTTATTAAAAACAAACAAACAGTATTAAAATTTTACTTGGTGCAATGTTGTCCTTTAATTTATGATTTCTCACATTGAGATGTATCCAAGCTCCAGTTTTTCAGATGGAGCCACAAATAGTTTCTCTCCAAGTGATCCGAGTTTCTTCATTTCTTTAAGGAAAATCCTATTTTAATTTTGGGTGACACACGTCATCTATTAAGCACAAAGAAGCGCCAGCTATCAAAATAATAGATGGGTGGTACTAATATCAAAACAATTACCAAGCTATCTAAGAAGTGCACGGCATCTTTTAATCTGTAACCTCTTATTTATTGCTTTCTTTTGAAATCATAAAAATGAAGAGAAATGTTTTAAGCTTACAAATATATTAAGAAAACTTTCTAAATGATTCCGACAGTAAATATTGAAAAGAATCGACAATTGTTGATATTCCTCTGTCTCTGTTTTATTTGCATCGCTCTTGCTTCCGTACACTCAAGGGGCTCTCTCTCTCTCTCTCTCTCTCTCTCTCTCGTTTCACTGTTCTAACTGATTGGTTCTGTTCAATGTTCTCTTTTCAGCTTCCTTCGCACCCATTTGTTTAAGCGAATAATAAAAGGAGGCAACAAGAAGAGGACCAAAAGAGAGGGGGGGAAGAAAAGGAAATTCTAGGATTAAAAGAAGAAATTATGGCCGAGGCAGTTGCTACGTCCGCCGCAGGGAACCTAGTTTCGAAACTCGTCGAGCGCCTGTTTGCTCCCATTGGGCGCCAACTTGGGTACGTGCTGTGCTACAAGAGCCACCTCGAAGACCTCGAAAATGGAGTCAAGGAGCTGGAGGCCGCGAGGGAAAGGATGCAGAGCTCGGTCAACGAAGCAGTGTATGGCGGAAAACGTATATACACAGATGTTGAGAATTGGCTGAAGAGTGTGAAGGAGGAGACTGAGAAGGCAGATAAACTGTTAGAACGCGGCGAAAGTGCAAAAAGTGCTTGCTTCCGTGGGTGGCTTCCCAACCCAGTGGTCCGCCATCCAATTGGCAGAGAGGTGAAGAAGACGACTCTTGTCATTCAGAAGCTCCTTGAAGAAAGCCGAAAAAATAAGAATGTCTGCCATGAGAATACGCCGATAGGAATCGTCACTGCTGCCACTAATCCTGAAACAGCTGTTGACGACGAACAAGATGTCCTAAAGTCGAGAGCTTCAATCACAAAAAAAATAATGAAGGCTTTGGCCGATGACGAGGTAAGTGTGATCGGGGTGTGGGGACCAGGTGGGGTGGGCAAGTCCAAGCTTTTGGACGACGTCAAAGAGCGAGTTAAGAAAGACGGGAAGCCATTCGATTTGGTTGCCATGGTAAAAGTATCACGCAATCAAGATCTGAGAACAATCCAGGAAGAAATCGCTGACGCACTTGGCCTGTACCAGATGAATGAGAAATCTAATCTTGGGAGAGCAGAACGTTTGCGGGAGAGGTTAGAGAATGGTCCTCAAAAAAACATTCTCATAATAATAGATAATTTGTGGAAGAAGTTAGAGTTGAAGGAAGTTGGAATACCTTGCGGAGATGATAATAAAGTAAGGGGCTGCAAGCTATTGCTATCGTCCAGATACCGACATGTCTTGCGTGATGACATGGGCTGTGACCCACGATTCCTATTCCCACTCAAAGTGTTAAAGCATGACGAAGCACAAATACTTTTTGAAAGGACAGTGGGGGACAAAGTTAATGATCTTGAGATTAAAACCTGGGTAGATAGAGTGGTCAAGAATTGCGGAGGCTTGCCACTTTTGATTGTTTCGTTGGCAAAAAGGTTGAAGCACGGAGATTTGACTGCATGGAGGAATGCTGCGACCAATAGAGATGCGTCAGATGTAAAATCACTGGTGGAACTAAATTACAATGACTTAAAAGATGAGAGGATCAAATCATTGTTCTTGATTTGTGCTCTGCACGATGGGGAAATTTCCATGAAGGGTTCCCTTGTCTATTGCATGGGTTTGGGTTTACTTGGAAAATACAGCAACACCATCGAAAACGCCAAAGATAGGTTGATTATGGATCTGCATAGCCTGCAGGACTCTTCTTTGTTATTACTCGATAGGGATGACAAGGGATTGTTCAGAATGCATGACATATTTGTTGACGTGGCCATCTCTATTACTTCCACGGATTGGTACGCCTTGGTCGGGAGGAAGGATTTTGGGTTTAAAGAATGGTCAAAGAATGAGCTCAGAAAATGCATCGCCATATCCTTCATTTTGGTCGGCATTGATGAGCTTCCTGAAAAATTGGACTGCCCAAACTTGAGGATGCTTATATTAACCGAACGTAATCGATCTCTCAAAATTCCAGAGTCATTTTTTGAATCTATGGAGAAGCTCCAAGTCTTGAAATTGCAGGGTTTATCTTTCACCTCTCTACCTTCGTCGATCGAATTCCTTGGGAACCTCAAATCGCTTTTGCTTAATTACTGCTGTCTGGAGGATGTGACCGTTCTTGGAAAGCTGAAAGGATTGCAATTCCTAAGTTTCTACAGATCTGTAATCCCTCGACTTCCCGAAGAAATAGGTGAGTTAACAGAATTGAGATTTTTGGACTTGACTTGGTGCACTAGGCTCAAAGTTATCGAACCCGGTGTGCTCGAAAACTTGGTTAATTTAGAAGAATTGCTTATGGAAGACAGTTTTGATCAGTGGGAAGCCGAGGATGAAACACCACGAAGCAACGCCAGCCTGGCTGAGTTGAAGAACATGAAAAAGTTGAGAACTCTCTACATTACTATCCCTCGTTCTACCAATCTCTCAAGCGACCTCCCATTTGGAAATCTGAACAACCATAATATCCGAATTGGGTGCACTGACGGTTGGTCTGGTGAACGCAAAGAATCCAGAACTTTAGAGCTCAAGCTGGATTCTGGCGGTCTTCTCCAAAATGTGTGGATCCAAGAATGTTTGGGGAGAACGCAAGTTCTCTGCTTGGATGGATTGCAAGATGGCAGCAACAGCATTCACAACTTGTGCATCAAAGGTTTTCTGGAGTTGAAGCATCTTCATGTAAAAAATAACTGCTCAGTTCAGTACGTTGTTGACTCCACACAGTACCCTGCATTCACAAAATTGGAATCGTTGGTTCTTGAGAATTTGAACAGTTTGGAGAAGATTTATGGCGATTGTCTTGCCCCAAGATCGTTGAGCACATTAAAGATTGTGAAAGTGAAAAACTGCGGTGAAATCAAGCATTTGTTTCATTCGTTCATGACGAAAAATTTCTTGCGGCTAGAAGAGATTGAAATAACGAGATGCCACTTGATGCAGCAAATTGTTACAGATGCCGAGTCAGATGAATACGTAAATGAAATAGATGATGATGGTAACGCGAAGTCACTCAAGTTGCGTAGGCTGACATTGCAAAACTTGCCAGAGATGATGAGCTTCTGTAAAACCGGGGATCATTCATTCATATTCTTGGATGGGCAACAGGTAAATTTCATGCTTTTTGAAAGAGTCATGTTCCCATTCATCCCGACCATCCTAATTGGATGAAGCCTTCTCCAACTAGTCTGCTGATGAATGGAGCTATAAACATGGAAATTGCCTTCATTTGAATATGTTAATCACAGAAAAATACTTGTTTAAGTGTGAGTTAGTTCATTACTCAATTCGTAAATAACGTTTCCGACTTTTATAGCCTTTTCCAATTTCCTCCACCTTCTTTCAAAGGTATCAGATTTTTTACTTTTGGTCGAACAAGGGTATCAGTTGAAGTCCCACACATTTTTGCAGTCTTTAGAAAAATTGACGTATTGAAGTATTTACTCTGGAGCAGAAATTATGTGTAATCTTAACAAAGTAATATGCATTTATCAACCAAACGACAAACAATTTTTTAAATTAACTTACTCTTTTTCTTGGCTACATGACTAACTCTATGGTTCTTATGTAGGAAAAATTAAATCCATGGCTGAAATTGACTTTCATGCCCACATGGTGCTGTTGTGACCAGTTCATTGATCTTATGGCCAGCCATGGATCTTAAATTGATGAACCCGTTTTTTACTTTGGTTCGATAAGTCATCTATTCCGCACTGAATTTTGGCCCAAGTTATGCATGGGGTCAACAAATTTTTCTGACTACTTCATAAGTTTATAATTACTTTCTACTTTCAATCTTTTGGTAAGGTTTTTGCTTTTTTTGGAATACTTTGAAGAAAAATGCCAGACTCAAACTGCACTTTTAATCAATTAAAAACTTAGTTTTCATGGTTTGTCAATTTCAAGCCTTTAAATAATGTTCATTTTTATGTTTAATGTTGTTCTGGGCCTTTTTTTAACTATTTGGTAGAAAATAATTGGGATAGTTTTTTCTTTTACATTGTCGTTTGAAATACTATATAAGACCACATCTAATGACTAATAAGAATTCATTTAGGCTATGCCATTAAATTTTAAATTTTAAAACGCACAAAATGTGAGGGTAAATTCAATTACCTCAATAACTTAGGGATTATAACTTCCTCTCTTGTCATATATATAGTATATTCCCTGTACATAATAGGTAAATGGTAAGTCAACCGTAAAAAGTTGATAAAATTCGAAGAAGAAAAAGGCTAAATTCAAAAAACACTACTCGGCCTTTTCTTCCATCATCTTCAAATCTGTTATATGAGATTTTTTTTTCTTTATTAAATTTTTACATGCAACGTATGTTCATAATTTTTAGTTACAAGCATTGTGAGTTTATGTGGGGTTATCCCCACCTCGCAGCTAAAGACAAATTGATGCATTTGCCTTCCTAACGTGATTCTCCTGACTTCTGAAGGTTTCATTGCCCTGGTTGGAGTCCTTGACACTATCTAAACTTCCCAAATTGGAAGAGATATGGAACTCTCAATTTCCCTCAGATGTGACCAACCTAAAATTTTTTAAGGTAGAGGATTGCGCGTATCTCTTGAGCATCTTCCCATCCAATTTGTTGATAAAGCTACAGAATTTGGAAGCCATAACTGTTGAAAGATGTCAGTTAATACAGGAAGTATTCGATCTTGAAGGACTAACAGCCAATGGGGTTGTTGAGATTCTATCGCGATTGACCACTTTAACCTTGAGTAACTTACCAAGGTTGGGGCACATATGGAACAAGAATCCAAGAATAGCTTTGTGTTTCCGAAACTTAAGGACACTGAAGGTGCAAAACTGTGAGAACTTGAGGTTTCTTTTTTCTTCTTCCATGGCCAAAACACTCCAGCAAATACAAGAAATAGAGATAGCAAGTTGTAAACTGTTGGAGGAAATTATAGATGTGGAAGAAGAAGAATCAGAGGAAGCTGCATCGATCGACACTTTAGAGTTCCCTATGTTAACCTCTTTATCTCTTAAAGAATTGCCAAATCTCAGGACATTCGCCTATGGGACGTACCGTATTCACTGTCCAACCTTAACATGGCTGAGCATATCCGGATGCCCCAAAATGAGGACATTCTCCTCATTTGAAAGAAAGCAACAATCGATGACAACTGATGCAAGTCTACAACAAGCGTTCGGTGGTGTCAACTCTAGCTTGTCCTTGCCTATACTCTTCGATAAGAATGTGCGTAAATATCCTTGGTATTTTCTCTTTTATGTTTTATCATAGAAAGTATTCTTCTTAACAGTAGTCTTATCGCAGATGAAGCAATTGAAAACTCTGTCTGTCTGCATGTCCTTTCAAACCTCTTGCTACTCCATGCATATGTTGTTTTTCTATCACAATGGTATAATCTTGGGTAACCAACTTCATTCTTTAGAGTGCATCATGGAGCATAATATCATGTAGGATTTTTAGGAATTTGTGGTCGAGAAACTAACATATGGTCCTTTCATATAGGTTCTTTTTCCGAGCTTGGAGAAGTTGACCCTCATATCGTGTGGGTTGATGAAGATATGGCACAATGAACTTTCTGAAGAATCATTCTGCAAACTAGCATCCATCACGGTCAGAGATTGTGAAAATTTGTCTCATATTTTTCCCTCGACTTTAATAGAGAGGTTTCTGAGCCTGAAAAAGATCGAGGTGGTCAAGTGTACATCTTTGGAAGCATTAATGGAACATGTCGTTGTCAATTCTACGAAAATGCGAAAAAGCCTGTTCTTCTTAGGCTTAAAAGAAGTGAAGTTGTGGGACCTGCCGAGGCTGAATGCGTTGGTGCCAACCAACGCCAATGCAACGTTTAGTCTTCCTAGTCTTACTAATATTAGCTTGCGCTGTTGCCAGAGTTTGAGATATCTCTTCACAAACGACACATCCAGGACTCATGATAAACTTGAGATGCTAGATATATATGGTTGCGATAACATGCGGGAAGTTATTGCTGTGGGAGAAGGTGAAGAGCAAAAGTATAAGGCAGTGAAGTTCTCTCATTTACATACATTGAAGCTTTGTTCCCTTAAGAGCTTGATTAGTTTCAGCTCAGGAAATTGTGCGTATGAGTTTCCCTCTCTTAGAAATCTCTCAATTTTGAAGTGCACTGAACTCAAGGCATTCATACTGAGGCTCCCAGCGCCAAGAATGAAGACGATGAATGAGGAATCTGCCGGTTTCGATGAAAGTCCACATGCTTTATTTGACGAGAAGGTTTTCTTCTTTCCTTTATCTCAGCTGCATCCGTGCTCATGTAATTTGCTTTCTTCTTTGTGATGCTTTGGATACATAAGCAACTTTGCTTCAATGCTAGTCATTCTGACTTTAGCCATGCGATGCTTATGCAGGTTGTATTTCCCAAATTAGAAGAGCTACGTCTAACGGGAATTCAGTCAAGAGGACTTTGGGAGAATGAGATGCCCGATGAATCCATCTGCCAACTAAAGGTCCTTGAGGTGAAACAGTGTCCCAACCTATTGGATGTCATTCCTTCATTCATGTGGAAGAGGCTGCTTCACTGTATGAAGTCCTTGACAGTCGAGGAGTGCCCACGTCTGAGAAACCTTTTTACACTGCCTATGGCAAAAAGTTTGGTACAACTCCAATATCTTGGTCTAGGTGGTTGTGGAGAGATGGAGTACATTGTTGCTGAAGAAGATGAGAAAATTGAAGAAGCAGCTGACATAATTTTGATTCCTCAACTTGACACTCTGTATCTTCACAAAATGATAAAACTGAGAAGTTTCTGCCATGA
>JANUWG010000910.1:0-10106 GCA_025175695.1 Eugenia klotzschiana | reverse complement strand
ACATATTAAGCATAAAGAAGAGACCAAATGCTTATTGAAAGACAGCATCTATTAAAATAGTACCTCAAGAAGTTCGGAACCCCAGGGTGGGCTTGTCCGCAGTGTGTGTCTATCATATTCAAGAAAAAAATCCCTAACTCGCTCATTAATAGGGTACAAAGATGAGCAGAGTCTTAAGCGCAATCTAAACACGTTTTTCCCATCTTCCAAGTAGTCCAACCTCTCCTGCAAAAGAGCGGCACATTCCTTTATTTACAAATTCAATGAAAAGACAAGAGCCAAACATCCTATTATCAAATCGTATCTTTTCTTCTACAAGAAATCTGGAAACAATTTCAAAAAACTACTTAGCGGTAACCATTGTGCTCTATAGACTAATAAACCTAATGGTTTTCGAAGAAGCCTCTCAGTTTCAGGATACCCCAGCATAGAAACCTGGCAGCATATTCATGTGTGTGCATGCGTCCGTGCATGCATATGCATATATTTTGTCATTTGGTATGAGTGTTTGAAATTAATGAAGAACTTCATCACCAGGCATAAATCTGCTTGCAAGTGCCATCAGTAAAGGCATCTGACTTGCTCCAGTTCGACCCAAAGGAGAAAACAAATATGTCTTATGAGAAGAGGGGCCAAAAGTTGAGATATTGACTATGCATGAAACCCAGAAGCAACTAGGATGGAACAGCTTAGACCACCGAGATTGGAAAGAGCAGTTTAGCTTTTAGTCTAAAGTTAAAGCATGTAAAGACTCCTGTCAAACAATAGATATCTTAGATCAAGAACATCTCTAAAGTCACTCTTACCAGATAATGATATAATGGCATTATTGACATGGAAAATAACAAATAGTACAGGTGTTATTCTGCTGACTGACACAACTTGTACCTTTCCAGCATCCTGAAGATAATGCGGAACTAGCTCTCTCATGATTGGCAAAGAAATTTCAGATCGCAACCTGAACAAAACCACACCTGTTAGATGTAGAGTAACCACTTATAAATAGAAAAGGATTGCAAATTAAGACAGCAAGATTCAACTACACAGCAAATAAAGGTAAACAGATGTAAACAAGCTCCTAAATTAGCAGAATCATGCCATTTCATCATGTTTCGGATAAAGAACCTCTCGTAAATACTCAACCACGACATCAGGCACTGACACTGGTTTTTACATGGAACTCCAACAAAGGTTGAAGACAGGGTCAAACACATGTACAACGGTTGAACCATTATTCCCATTTGTAAGCATAAGGAATAAAACAGAGGGTCAAATGAATGTGCTTACTGAAAATGTGTAGATAGTGGAAGTGCTGCATAACCAATCACCACCTGGAAAATCAATTAAATGGGAAAAGAAAGATTACATTAATGCAATAGAAAATGGAAGTAGCCCGGTAATATTATGTATGGAGCATAAGAAAGTTAAGAAACACAAAGTCAACAATTTAGGCACAATAAGAGATCATTCAGCAAAACGAATATTCGTCTAAAAGGAAAGATTACCGGCTTTGGAGGTTCAAGCTTTGTTTGAAGATCAATGTGGAAGAAAGTGAATAATAGGTGATGAAGTGGAGTCCAAATGGCAGGAAGAAGAAGTTTAACTTCGTCATGATAGCAAGCTGCCCTAGCTCCAACGGCGACTTGTGTGTGGACCCACTTCTGTAGTGATAAACCTGGCTCCCTTGGATACAGTGCCTATGAGATAGATAATTCATGAAATTGAGGAAAAATGTTCATAGGGAAATAGATAATTTGAGCCACAGGCACTAAAGGAGTGCCAACTTGTGTATAAATCATTCACAAGAAAGAGTTCAATCAACGAGAATGTAAAACTGCCAATATGTTATCCTTGAATTACCTCCAGAGGCTGTCTACGTACATCAGCATCATCCTTTCTAAGTTCAACCCGTATAAACAAGTTCCTCTTCCGACTCAAAGCCACTGTTAGGGGATATACATAGAGAGAATGAAAAGGCTGCAGGAAAGGCTCATTCCTTGTTGTGGTGCGGAAGTCGAAGGCTTGGAACTGGAAAATAATCAACATTCTCATGAAGCCCATACAAAAGTAAATGCTCGAACATCAGTGATTATTCTTCAAGATGAAAATGCTAGTTCGTAGCTTGTATGGGCACGTAATGATCTACAATTAGCAGGTTCGCAAAAGTGCAATTACCCACCAAAAACAAAAGTGTAGACCTATCCCACAAAACAAAAGCACAAATCAGATTAGGTCTGACCAGCTTCCTTTGCACCTCTTAAGGACCCACCTTAGCAGCCCCCCCTCCCTCCCTCCCTCCCTTCCCAACCCCTCTTAAGCCTCCAAACATTTCTCGTTTCTTCTTGCTTTAAATATTTTCTCTACTAGAAGTAAAAGAAGTTCAGCAAAAACATTAAGGAGTTGCAAGCATGGTAAAAAAAACCTTCACAATATAAGTAGTTCAAGAGATTTATTCCAGCAAAAAGATTTATTATATGTCGACTATCCCACCAATACTAGCAAGTATTTAATTCTGCTGCTGCATACAAACAACAATAGTTCATTTGAGCACAATGAAAGGTCAATGGAGAATCACAAGACAATGCAAGCCACAAGTCGATAACCCCCAAACATGCACACAATTTGGCCAGTGAAATAGTAGTGGAACAAATTAGCACAGCGCATTCTGTCAACTTTTTTGTCACTCTAATTCCATGACAGAATATCCTAGTGAGTCCCCGCATTTTCCTTTTTCTAACGGCTTATTTGAGACCATCCACTACCTTGTCTGTAGACACCTATGTTCTGTTTTTTTGGATATTTTCCTCGACTGCCTTTAAGCCTTTGCTCTTTAAAACTGACTTTTAGCAATCCAAAAAGTAGGCGCCCAATGGCAGAGTGAGCTCTAACACTTAGCCCATTGAAGTTATACAATCAAATAAATTGAGTCACAGAAATATAATTACAGGATTAAAACTTCCCTCACCCCAACTATTAATTGGTCCATGCTGTCATGGCAAATCCAATTTTCATATGAATACGTACATTTATGCACCTACAAAAGAATTATTTCAGAGCTCAATTCCTAAAACTAACTATTATAAAAACATGCAGCTATCCTCATTTTCCTTCCCTAGCCATAATTTGAGCTTAATTCCTAAAACTAACTATTATTAAATCATGCAGCTGTCCTCATTTTCCTTGACTAGCCATGATTTGAGCTTAATTCCTAAAACTAACTATTATAAAATCATGAAGCTATCTTCATTTTCCTTCCCTAGCCGTAATTATGTCCTCGTCGAGAGAATGATGAGGCTTACATCATCAGCATTAAAATCTGAATTTCCTTGGCTGTTCAATCTATTGTCTGAGGCTTCTTTTCCATCAAAGGAATGCCATTTGGCATTGCTACTTGGGGTCCCATCAGAACCATTACTGGGACATTTTGAAAAAGTAGAAGCAGCAATAGTATCGCCTGGATCAACAGAATCATTGGTCATGCTACCATTATCTGATGCAGTCTCCAAATCCACATGACCAGTCTGGTGTTTTTCAATTTCAAGTTTCAAAACACCTCTCACAGGTTTATGAACCTTGCGCTTTGGATCCTACAAAATAAAGGACACCACAGACAAACAACAATATTAGGGGAATAAATACTTGTACTGATAAAAAAAATTGTTCACTTGTACTCCTGTATGCTTTTCTACCCTGGAATTAGGTTTCAAAGAGAATCCAAATAAGACCTGCTCCTTCCTACATTTTAAAATTAATGCCAGATAACTGTCACATCTCCAAAGCTTCAGAGCTGCAATGGAACTAATTTCTTGGGAAAGTCATGAAATTCAAACCCTGCCCCCAACTCCACCCACGCAGAATAAAATGAGAGCTAGATCTGAAAATTTCTTCTTCATCAGGCAATGCCTTCAACAGAATTAGTTTGAAATTGCAGTGAAGTGCCTGTTATCCGAACCAAGCAACTCTCAACAGTTTTAGAATAGAAAGTAAATAATAGCACAAAATGACTGAATCCTTCTCATAGAATGAAAACATAACAAGGTCATCCGTCTTGCCAAGAGAGGCTGGATATTAAGATGATAAAAGTCAAACTTAATTTTCCACGGAATTAATCTCATTTCATTGGGTCGTTCCCAAAAAGAATCGGCCAACACAACATCAAATATAGTAATCTGAAACACCATATCCTTCACAATCATTCAAGTTGGAATTTTTTTTAAATTGCATAAGTACTTCAACGGTTCCTGAGTTTGAGCAACAAAAGTAATATCTACGAGTTCTTTATGGTGGTGAAAGTTAATAGAAGAGACACATCAAATGCCAAATTAAAAGTATATGATCTTCATATAACCTGTAATAAAAAGAGTTGACAGAAAGATGACACAAGTTAAATTAACAAACGAAATAATAAAACCCGAAATACCAGAGTTCGTGATCATTATGAAGGGCTGACAGGTTGCTTATTTTGGAGAATAACATTCTTTTCTTAATTGTCTTAACTTGGAGAAACGATATATGAACCATCCAAGGGATATGTGTGTGTGTGGAAATATGAAATAAGCCCAGTTCCAGTAGAAACATAAGCAAACAAAATGGGAAAATGATTGATTTAACAAACACACTCATGCTGTACCTGAAGTGAATCCTCAGTGTAGCTTTCTTTAACTTTGTTTAAGTTCGATATTTCAACCACAACTGAGCTTCCACTTGAATAACCCAGCTTCCCATGTAATGTGATCTTTGAAACAGGTTCCACTCCACCATCATGGGAGTTGGACCCAGAAACGCTAGGAGCAAGAGGGCTACTAGGAGAAGCAGAGCCACCAGAAGCTGCACCAATGGTGTTATCAAATAATGGAACGATAGCCCAGGCGAAGGACTCTCTGTATGGCATGATTCGGGACCACACCTGCAATTTCTGCCTCTCTCTCTCGCTAAAGTGCACCTGCAAATATCATTGAGATAGCACAACACCTGATTCAAAGGATTCCATTTAATGAATAACTAATATTTTACTTGAAACACCAACAAGTGCAACCTCCCAATAAAACTAATTATAAGGGATCAAAGGAAGCCTTTCAATCAGGTCGTTGAGGAGATTTACACATATGGGTGTGAATACAATCAAGTAAACGACAGAGTTTGAAATTGGCCTTTTCTAACCTCCAACTCCTGTTCATACAGAGATCAACTAACATACTGTTTCCCACTATCCAGCCATTTAATGTGTCGAATACAGGTGGCTTCAAGGTTTTGACAGATGAGATGGTAGAATGCAACATGTGTGTTCCTGCTTTTTTATTTTCTGTACACCCATAGAACTCAACATATTAACAACGAAAGAAGTAATTGACCTTTTTTTATCACCTAAAGGAAAGCAAAAAGGCAGCAATGATGTGGACCCTATTACAAGACAATCTACAGGGGTGGATCATTCAGAAACAAGTAGTTCCCAAGAATCACGAGGAATTAATCACATATATTAAGCTGACTTTGAGTGAATTTACTTCAATCTCTCAAATTTCAAATTCCTTCAACATCAGACAAGAAAATAGAAATAGGTAATCTGCTTGGTGTGATCTACTTTTCCCTTTACAAGTTCATATTTGAGGAGAATTCTTGCCGCAAGGGTAAGGACGTTCATTGCATTATACAGGTCAGTCTTGAAGTCACTGGATACAGCATATCTCAGCTCGTGAATGAAGGTTGGTGCAAGCATGGTATAATTCGCAAGTAATCAAATTCAATCTAGTATAACTCAGTCAACAAGTTTTCATAATTGAAAGATTGATAAAACAAAAGTACTAAGAACCCGCGTTCATTTCTCCCTGTATGATGACAGTATAGGGAAATGCTCGGGTAAATCTAGCTGCCAGCAGGGACACAAAGCAAAGGTATTCATGGAGTCGGCATCTACTAATTTCTAAAATTGACAGTCTAAAAAGGGAATCCTTGATGGAATCCTAAAATAACATTTGCCTAGAAGAAGAAATTACACAGAAACATGCAACTGAGAAACCAAACAATCAGATTATAGTTCTAAATAAGCACCACGCCATTTGGATCTCTTTTTAATAACAAAAAGAGGTTGTTAGGTAGTAAGAGTCTACCACACTATCAAATTCCTTTGAAAATTATAAATCACAAGTGTGTAAAGATTGTTCTACCATCACTGTTGGAGTGTTGAATGATAGAAGAAATGTTAAGGTGCAAAAACACATACAGGCTCCTTGCGTGAATAAACGGATGAAGTAACACCGCCTTCTTCAGTCGCAGGTTTCTCCAGCTGGATTAACAAACAAACTGCTGCTGATGGTGCATCCAGATAGAAGATTCCACGTGGCTCATTTGACATTTTGCTCTGATGATGATATCCAAACACGACTTCATCAGTGGAAGGTTGTTAATCACCGAACTTAGCTAGAAAATAGGAAAACAAAAGGAAAACTAATTCACTTACATCCTGTGTCTCAGTTGGTAGCACTCGAAAATAAAAATCTTCTGACAACTTTTCTTTCCTCTCCCTATTGTACAGGCATATCGTACCGTGAAATGGCTCTATTGAAAATGGAAATTGTGGGAAAAGGTTCCCAGACAAGAAGGTCGTTACTCATTAGGAAAACACTTAGTTAGGTGCATTAAGAATTAAGAAAGTAGCTCTAATACATAAAGCCAAACTGCAGTCTGAACACCTACCAACTAATCCTGCTTGAAATGAGAGAGATAACACTTTCACCGAGATCTTCAATCCACTGGAAACCAAGGGAAATATATATGGGTGAGAGATAGAACATAAGAAGGGCAAATTAAATTTAAAACTGAAATGTGAGATATAAAAGGATGGCGAAAATCTTTAATGCTTGTAGATAACCTGTTGTGCTGTGAGATATGAGAATCCGGAATCCTCTGGCCATATATCATTGACCTCTCATTTTGCCAATCGAATGCTGGTTCATAAGCAGGCAGCGGTGACACACCAAAATGCTGTATGCACATACATAATACAACTAAACCTTGTCACTTACCAAGGTAAAACAGAAAGATTGAACCGTATAGCAGTGTGCTACTGAAACCAAAAAAACGTTTAATCGAAACACAAGTAGATCAGAGGAAAATATACGGTCAATGAAATTCATTGTGTGACCAAGAAGTAAACAGACCAGTCTACAGCAGCTTTGCAGTCTACAAATTACATCACCTATTGTATATGGTAATCACTATTACTATGTGAGAGGAAAGATAGATGGAAATATAAACTCAGTAAGCAAGCCTACAAAAGTGCAACCTTAGAGTCGGAAGATGTAGCCTCCGTAAATTGCCTTCCTGAAGTGCTAGGGACGTCATCATCAGTAGTATCGTCTGCCTTTGCTTGCCTGGCACTGGCAAGACGCATCTCTGTAGATCAATGAAAAGGAAATTCGTAAATAAACCATTGATGTTAAGTGAGTTTCATCACCACAACAAGCTACTTAATACAGGCCAGAAGTGTAGGAGGCCACACAACCATAGCAAGTTGATTAATATATTCCTCCGTTGCACGTACCAAACAGACCCACCAAAGTCAGGTTGCTCTTTAAGAAGTATCCACATTTTAAACCACTTATCTTTCCTTTCCTCCAAATTCAGCTTTGGCTTTTCAAAATACGAGCCATACATCTGCGCTAATATTACCTGTCTCAATATCAGTGTCAGGTCCTTCAAATATTTGATTTTGAAGAAGAACTGGACTGACACTTTCGTAGTGCCCATACTTGCTATCATCTTTAACCCAGTCAGTTCTGTAGCAATGGACAAGTTCATTTAAATGCGGACATTGCTCCAGATTTTCATCAAGCTGAGATAAACATGAAGAATTTGTTAGGAAAGCCCTCAACTTCTCTGGATCAAGCATTCACCATTCAGCATCAATTATTGCATGTAAGAAAATTCTGAATACTTATGATGGCAGAAAAATAACCGACACATTGTTCACTCAAACAGTAGAGATGATCAGAAAAGACACTTTAGAGGATCTTTGCAAGATAAAATGATATCTTTGGTAGGCCTTCAGACATCCAAAACGATGTCAATTCCATCAAACAACTGAGATCAGTACAGTGCCAAGTCAACTAGTCATCCCCTTCTGAAAATGAGAAGGATGAAACCAGCTAAAACGCACTGCACATGAATGGTTCGGTGATAAGAAAATGAAAAATTGATGCGAACATTCTTGAAATCTGATTCAACAACCAAAATAAATGTTTTCAGCCAAATGGAGACAGTAGGGAAGCCTGAAAGACTCCAACAGATGTGAACTCCAGACAATTCTCAAGGAAAATGATAGGCGTCCATAAACAAAGAGAAAAAGACAAGATTAGTGGCTCGTTCATCATAGATTATAGCAGAGAGACCTCTATTACAAAGTTACAAGACATCCAAAAGATAATTCCAATGAATAGCTGATTATAGTTCAGGGGCCATGCACCACACATACAGGAGAAAGATTACTAAGTAGGAAATGAAAGACTGAGATTCAAGATCTCCAAATAATTGAAAAGTTTAATGGCATCTAGCCAGATTCATAAAGGTTGTTTTTGCATAAAACCAAACAAAGATTCATGGATCAAAGGGACTAAGGGTCCGTTTGTTTGAAGGAAAACTGTTTCTTAGAAATTATTTTCCGACTTTCTGGCATTTGGATAACAGAAAACTAATCGGTCTACGGAAAACGCCTTCTATGGATTGAAAACAACGAGCCTAGATTGGGGGAAAACGATTTCCCCTTCTAACAAGAAGGAAATCACTTTCTCTAAACCACCAAACAAACGAAAATCCATAGAAAATATTTTCATTTATCACGAAGTTTTCATTGAAATAAACGCACCCTACTCGCATGCTTCCTCTATGGTCCAAATCATGCACATGACCTTGACCACGTTTAGATAAGCAGACCATGTTTAAGAAGGACATTCATCCTGATGTCCTTCAATTCACCACATGTCAACCCAGAGAAGGTTCCATTTCTTCATCAAGTTGTGAGAATTTCGCGTGAAACCCTTTCCTGAGAACCGTTTGGAAAAGCGTTCTCAGGAAGAGCAAGCTGCCAACCAATCATAAATACTTTTGGCGGCATCCGGGGATATGACGCCTTCCAATAGGACATCTTGTGATACATTTCAATAGGATGTCACAATAGGAGTTCCCCCAACTACATTTTGCAAGTCAATAAAAAAAAAGCTCAGTTGCAGAACTGGCCATTCCTATTAAAACTGCAAAGTGGCAACGAGTTTGTCGAAACCAGCAAGTCATGGGCAACATCTCTTAACCACCACGCATCCACCTGAACTACTTTTTCTCTTTCTCGGAGTTCTTTCTTGAGTATGCCACTGAAGGAGCAATGCGAACACAAAAATTTCCGACAGTCAACAACATTTCAACAATGATTAAGAAACAGAACAAAAACTAACCAATGGGTCCAACTTAAGATGAGCAGAGGTGACGCCGTTGGTAGACTGGCGCGGAATTCTTCGAAAACGATTCGACGACGGCGAACTCTCCATCGCAAATAAAAAGCCCCGAACCCCACCTGCCCACTTAGCCCCTGGAACACAAAACCAAACAATGCCGAGTCAATGCACGCACATTTAGCCAAGAAATCAGCGTTCTTGGAACCCGAATCTAGCCGTGAAAACCACTCGCGCTCGCAATGCGGGCACAAAACAAAACAAAACAAAAAAACAGAACGAAAAGAAACACGTACGGGGGGGCCAATGTCGTGTACCGTAGATCTAGACCCCCAAGACTCACCGAAGCATCGCCAGGAAAGAAGCGAAGAGTAAAAAAAATGCGATTCAAGAGGGGATTTGAGAAAAAAGAACGAACCCCTCTCCGATTCTTCACGCGAGTTGAATCATCGATGCGATTTCACGGGTGGGATTTGAAGAAAGAAGGCATTGGGTATGACTTTTCTTTGCGGGACCAAAACCACCACACCGCTACCAACCCTAACCGCAGAGACAGAGAGAGAAGTGGGGAAAGAGAGAGCAGTTGCTACAGTGATAGTACTGTACAAGAGTCAAAGTAAGTCCAAATTCAGGAAGAGAGAGAAGGAGAATGAGAGAGAGAGAGAG
>JANUWG010000909.1:0-10106 GCA_025175695.1 Eugenia klotzschiana | reverse complement strand
GCGCAAAAGCAGACCACTTGTACCGTATGCATGTGCTTTCTTCCGCACTTCTGCTCTCTCCGCACACACTTCACCTACAAGATCCCACATTTCCCTGCTTCCTCTCGTCTTTTGGCCGTTCTCCAAGAACCGAAAGTACCCACGAAGCTCTGAGCTTTTCAACTTGTGGGTTGCCGAGATCTTTTCGTGGTAGTTGATTATCTGGGCGATTTCTTGATGTGAAGCTGAAAGATCATCTGCGGCTGCAAGTTGCAATCTTTATGAGACCCATTTTTCACCAGTGACGCAATGTACCACAAATCATCAAGAATGTCGGGGGGACAGCGATTGATGTACCCGATTCTCGGTATCGCGTCCTGCATAGCTTTCATCTACATTTCGTTCAGTGATCTGAGCTTCAGCGACTACTATACAGAGCAGAAGATGGACTTCGTCAGACGAAATGGGACTCAGTTCATGGTGGGTGACGGTAAGGTGTTTTATGTGAATGGTTGGAACTCGTACTGGTTGATGGATCATGCGGTGGATGGGTACAGCAGACCCAGGATCCGAGCCATGTTTCAGGCCGGGTCGAAGATGGGCATGACCGTTTGCCGAGCTTGGGCCTTCAACGATGGAGACTACAACGCGCTCCAGATTTCACCTGGACGGTTTGATGAGCGCGTCTTTAGGGTATGAGTTCTGATTTTCTAGCTTTTCTTGTAGTGGGTCTTCCTTGTTGCATTCCGTGAATGTTTGAGTGAGTACAGCATTGTTCATGTCTGATTGTTGACCTAAATGAGCTTTGTCTGGAGGGGCAGGTTTCAACTCTTTTTTTGTCTCTCTAATTTTAGTGTAGTCCTTTGAGGATCTGTCTTATCTCTCCATGGTAATTTAATCTAAAGTCAGGATTTTCATTTCATGTTGTGTTGGGTTTCGAATTTTTTTCTTTGATGAGCTGTAAGTTTATCGAACCAGAATTAATCACCGATGAAGTGACAGAAGTGAGAAAGTTGAGCTTGACACAGAGGCAGATTGCCAGTAGATTGACGAAAATGTGATTACTCATTGTGTTTGTTCGTGGGTCACTTAAAGTATAAAGGGGCTCTGGGTCACTTCAAGTATAAAGGGGCTCTGTTCTATGGCACACTTGAAACGGAAAACTTATTAATGATTCGGTCGTTATTGTACAATTTATTGTGCTGGAGGGTGAACAAAGAATTTGGTTAAATACAAGTAATAAATCTCCAACACATGGTGTGTCTACTTTAGTTGCGGAGTTCAAGTCATCCTTAGGATAGTACTTGGTCATATCTTACTTTTCATGAAAACTTCATTGAAGAGTAGCATGAATTAATTTGAAGTATCAACTCTATTCGTTTTGTCTTCCCATCCTCCGAGAAAGAGATGCCCATTTTCAAATTTGTGATTGATGGTGAGACGCCGTGTTCAATGAAAATGTCTAGACTATTGTGGGATGTAAAATGGAATTTTATGGTAAAAGCATATCATGCATTATCATCATCATGATGCCATAAAAGGATTGTTTCTAAGATTTTTCATATGTTTTCAGAATGTGGCCTCATCTTTGTGGAACTATGGTTCTCTGTTTTTTTGGCATCCACTCTTCCATTACTTGAAGCTCATATGAATGAGTTTTGACCAACATTGACCTCAGACTTACTAGGAAGTCCTACTGCTTTTGGCATCGCTTCTAATTGGAAAGAAGTTGCAATATGCCCATGTTGAGGTCTTTTTTTATTGAATACATGAAAAAAGGAAAAAGTTTTTTTTATTTTTTTACTCGAAGAGGAAGGAAAATCTTTGCAAAATTCAACCGTTTGAGAGAATTGACTCAAATGGTTATTGCATTGTATGACAATTTGAAATTCACGCTTTTGTTCC
The DNA here is from genome assembly GCA_025175695.1 of Eugenia klotzschiana. NCBI lineage: Eukaryota > Viridiplantae > Streptophyta > Magnoliopsida > Myrtales > Myrtaceae > Eugenia > Eugenia klotzschiana. Next base: position 8,222 of record JANUWG010000909.1, on the reverse strand, counting down.
TTATTGTTTGTGTAAAAACTATCACAGAAGTCGAAGACTCTCGGTATCAATTCTGTCCTAAATGGATAAGGTACTTGGAAGGTAACATTTTTATGGGATAAGTTAGTAGTTAATTAACTATATTAGGGAAAATCTCCTAATCAGTTTTAAACATATTATATGAATGTCAATTCAATCCTCAACTTATTAATTTTGCCAATTTAGTCCTAAAATTTTGTGCAAATGTCTAATATAGTGCTTTCGGTCAACTTTTGCCAAAAATCGCTGACTTGGTAGTCTTGTCATCTCTTGTCGTCCCGCGTGATACATTGAAATTTTATGCAAAGGTTTATAACTGAATTGACATCCGTACAATAAATTTATGACTGATCAAATAATTTCCTCATTATATTACGATTTTAATCAATTTCTTTAAAACATGTTATCATTAAATATATTAACAACAAGCATGGGCTTTGCAAAGAATTTCATGAAAGTTTGTTGAAATAGAAGATGCTATCCCGTTGATTCATCATCATTCTCATAGTTTATTTAAATTTTTTATGATGAAATAATTTCTTACATGATGGGTTAATTATTTTTATATTTTGGTGAGGAAACTGGTTTTTTAATATTTAGATACGTTATAGGCGGAATATTTCAATTTTATGATGACCCGAAGCAAAGGCCCCGGATCTTTACTAGTTGACATAGAATGTCGGATTAGGAGATTGTATCTTTATAAGCCTTTACTACTTTCTCCTTTTCGTAAAAGGGCTACTTAGGGTCTATTTGGTAACGCTCCTATTTCTATGATTCCTATTCTTTTGTTCTCGAAAATAAAATTAAAAAAGAATAGAAATATGTTTGATTACGTCAGTTAATTTTTCTGTTCTCAAAAACAAATCAGTAGCCATGAAACAGCTTTGGAATGAAAACAAGAAGCAAAAAATCTCATTCTCTGGGAATAAAATTTAAGAAAAAAAATTTTGCTTAGAAATTGTTCCCGAGAATAGAATTGTTACCAAACATGCCCTTAGAAAAGGTATTGGGCTCGAGTTGGGTTATCATACTTTAATTTCTATAAAATTTTCAACTGATGCAGAGGTTGTGACATTTCAAGTCATTCATGAATTAAGAGAGGTTGTTGAGTGATAAAAACGGCAACGGCTGCAAAACAATTACCACCTCGAGGGCTTTTCTTAGGGGCTTGGCCCAAATGAGTAGAGCGTGACCATTACAAATAATGCCGAGTGGTGCACTTGTCAGAAGTGCGGACAACTACATAAGTGGTCTCTAAATTTTGACGCAATATATAATGTGATCCATGAACTTTTAATTTATTCAATGGATCCCTGAACTTTAGCCCGATGTACAATGCGGTCCCTGAACTTTCAATTTGTTTAATGTGATCCCTAGACTTTTGTACATATTTAATTTAGTCCATGAACTGTATGAGAATGTTTAATGTTATATCTAAAGTCCATAGACCATATTGTACAAAATCATAGTTCAAGGAACATATTATACATTGGGTTAAAGTTCAAGGATCACATTACACATTGAGCCAACATTCAAGAACAAATTTGTGTTATTTTCTCTTGAAAGTAATCCGGGTCTCGTGGGTAAAGATATTGACGAGGAAGTCAGTGCATAATTGGAGTGACATCTGTGAGCCTAGATGGATTGAGAACGTGATTGTCTAGTGAAACATAATCGCGACACATGCCTCGTGTGATCCCCAACTCGAGTACTCCGTTTCAAGACTTGGCCTATAGAGATAGAGTTGGAATGCTTGAAGAGGTGAAAAGTTCTCAATCTGCTGGCTTGCAATTAATAATCTATCAGTAAGGTATCCATAACAATGATGTATTTGATGGGTACTTCTGAAGTACTTATAAACCCTATTTCAGAGGGAAATGTTTCGGTTTCGAATACACCAATTACGCACGGTTCTCCTTGGAGTGCGTGTGTAGCGAGATAATAAATGAGCAGATATATGATCTGTGCGGATGTGTATCAATATAGACCTTGTGGAGTTTTGTTCGATGGTTATAAAGCGGATTCACGTGTGGATTATGCGTTCGACACGGATTCGATCCTCACATCACCAAGTACAATTAATCAATGTTTGATTTGTCTACTCGAATTTTAACTCACATCTTACTTGGCCTATGAGGTTAACGGAGAATTTTATAGATCCGGGATATACCTGTGTTTAACAATTTAAGCTTTTAGATTAGTTAATAATAGCCTCACAAAATCTCACAACTTGTCCAAAGTGGGCTAGCTTAAGATCGACTTACGGTGGAAGAATGAAGCTGCATCTCTCTCTCTCTCTCTCGTGTGTGGGAAAGTGAGCTTACTCATGATTGCTGCATGCAAAAAGATTTGAGTTTCAGTGGGCTTGGAACGACCTTAGGTGGCCCACTTGGACTTGCTTTCTGGGGCAGGTGGGGGTGAGGCCCACGACACTTTTGTGTGCATGCGTACATGCAAAGTGATGATGATGTAGCTTCCGACAACAGAGCATTTTCGAAGCCATACGATATGATCCTCAACGTTAGAGATCATCAATTTTATTTTACATTAGCCTAACAGACTTTATTCAAACGTATTATACAAAAGAGTTCTCGACAAATCACTTATTGCGTTCCCTGGTGCCAACTATCAAAAGTATAGTATTGAGTGTGGCGCCATACTCCACGAGTCAAATAAAACTTATCCCTAAGAAACTTAGTTTATGCCAGTCGACCATTCAATACCTCATCCATCTAAAGTATCAATTTAATAGTCAAACTTATGATCATGTATCGATCGTTCGAATCAATTTAATAAAATAGAGATTCATTTTTCATTTCCTAATCTATACACTCTTGGAGGCAGGCACGATTGATTTGGTCGACAAATCTGGTCAACCCTCGATATCGAATGCGAGGTGTGGCGTCGCCCCTTCAAGCACAATCCCCCCATGCAATCCACCAAAGTTCTCTCTCTCTCTCTCTCAAAATGGTGTTTTCTTTGATTTTTTGTTTTTGCTTTTCTTTGACTTTTGGGCCTTTTTCAAATAAGGTGGTCACTTGTCGCCATGTCTCCTTTAAAATAAAATAAAAAGTCTTTTTCGTCGATTTTTTTTTTTACACAAATTAAAGGGAGTTAACGAAAAAAATTTAATGATTCTAAGTATATAATATTTTAGAGCTCGATCGCATCAATTAAAAGTTTTAAGACTTTATTAGTATTTTCATGGCAAGTATATCTAAAAGATCTCCCAACGGAGGATGGACTTCACGAGGAGCGATGGCCTACAGATTGCGCTGCGGCTAAGTGAGGCTAAAAGGACAGTAGGACAAACGGAGAGAGGTTTATTAATGAGTTTTTATTTGCGAACGTAATATCAACCCAAAATTTTTGTGATCCAGACTGTTATTTTACGGTAGATTATAAATTGTCACATAATAATTTCTCATTTTAGAAAGAGCCGACGCGTGATTAGAGACTGAGGAAAACACAACACTCCATGCTGATTTCGATCCTTGCAAAAACATACTCCAATGGTAATCTTTCCCGCTCTTTTCTCGCAAGAAACACAAACAATTAACGCCCAATAAATCAAAGCGTAGCGCATCACGCTTGGATCTGTGAGTCATTCCAATATAAACCAGACCAAAAAATATTTCCAAAGAGAACGCTCGAAAGACGCACACAAAACCGCTTTCCTCTTCATCTGCTTCGGTCACCAGGCTTGTACTCTTCAACGCCCTGAAAATCAGAACCAGATGACCCCGCCACCTCGTCTCGCTGAGACGACGGCGTCAAAGATTGGGAACCTTCTCGACCCAGCAGGGTCGAAGTAATGACGGGGAACTCCACGTCGCTGCTCGAGAGGAGCTGCGCGTACTGGGCCAGGTCCGGGTACGCTTCGTGCGACGATGCCGTCGCAGCCGCCGGAGGGTTAAAAGGCACGGCGGCGATGTTTTGTTCAGACAATGACGGTCGATTGCTAGGAGGGTACACGTTCCTGAGGATGCTAGCGCCGGCGTTGCCTTGCACTCGTTCGGGGAAGTTGAGCTTGGCCTTGGTGCCTTTGAACCTGAGGGCCGCGTTGTCGTAGGCGAGGGCCGCTGCTTCGGCGGTGTCGAACGTGCCGAGCCACACCCGAGCTGCTTTGTTCGGGTCCCGTATCTCGGCGGCCCATTTGCCCCACGGCCTTTGCCTCACTCCTCTATAGTGTCTCCTCATCATCCTGCTATTCTCTTCACAAAACATAAGGGAAACCAAAAAATGGGGGCCTGTTAATTAGGTCAAGAGCGAGACGTGAGAAAGTGAGATGGAAAAACATACGAAGGAGCATCCGGAGGCTCAGTTTTGGGTTCCTACCTATATTGCATTATCCTCCCTCGAGAAATCACTATTTATCACGAGTCATATTATTTTTCTCCTATCAATCTTTGACGAGTTTTCATGATATTTTTAAATGTACCATAAATTGTTCTATTTTAATAAAAGCTTTACTAAATAGCCCGCTCTTGAGTACTGCGATCTGAGGTTATTAGAGGTGCATGATCTCAGATATTAATCCCGATCTAACGCAACAAAATGTTATTCTCACAGTCTTCCCAAAATTATTATGCTAGCAAAGACACACAGACAAATAGGTGTTTCCAACATTTGGATGGAAAGTAAAATGGATCCGATAATCTTTCTCTCAAGGAACATGGGGTAGGGAATGATGACAAGTGTACATTGAAAGAACTGGAAAATTGTTAATTTAAACAAAAAAAAATCCTTATAGAGAATGGAAAATGAAAATGGAAACGATTAATTTTTAAGAGTTGTGGGGTGGAGAATGAAGACAAGCGTACATTGGAAGGACTGAAAATTGTTATTTCAAAAATCCTTATAAAAACACATTTGAAGGCGCCTTGCCGGCCTTGAGGGCGCGGACGGCGTTGCCCGGGGCATCGGTGGCGGCCTGCCTGTCGGCGAAGGCCTTGCGGAGAGAGGAGTCGGCGGCGGCAGCGCAGTCCATCACGATTTTTATTGGAGAGGAGGAGGAGGGAGAGAAGAGGCGAGAGGTGGAGAAAAGAGAGGCGAGGGGAGTTGATGAGGCGAGTCTGGTGAGGAGCGAAGAAGAAGATGATGATGGCGGTCGTGGTGGCATGCGAGTCGTGTCCCCCCCGGCGATGGTGAGGGAAAAATAAATATCTGCTGTTAGGGTTTTGGAAAGACGAGTGGAGTGAGTGGGGGGATAATTTTTTGGATTCTCGCGATTTTTATTGGAAATTATGATGTTTTCCGTTGACGGATTGGAGTTAGTCAAAGGGAAAATTTCAAATAAGATGACTGACGTGTCGGGTTGAATATGATGTGATCCATGTTGATCCATCTAATCCGTTTTGATCTATATTTAATAGCTCATACCCGACCCAATCCGCAACTGACACATACTCGACTCGACCCATTTTGATCCATATTACTAAAACACACAAATATTCTAGAAAAAAAAAAAACCTATACAACTCATTTAACAATAAAAAATTGTAAAATAAAAAATGTAAAAATCTGTAAGTTGAAATACATGTAAAAAAAAAAGGCTGACTATATGGACTATGACCCATATTTAATGAGTCCAGTTTCGTATGGGTAACTCTTTTTTTTGAAAGCAAATATACATATGGTTGATGAAGTTATCAACCATCAAGCATGGTCAATCCGAATTCCTTAACTCGTTTTTCAAGCGAATCTCATTTTCTTGCTTTTGGTATTAGGAGTTGTTAAAAATGGATCCAATCTGTGTAAGGAGAAACACTGACATAAGACGGTAGCGAGTAAAACAAAACAAAACAATTGCAACTTCGTTTGGAGCTGATCCATTTGGTATAAAAGATTGACTAGTTCCACACATATAAAATCTCCAGTTACAAGAGCATGTCTCAGCCGAATGCAAAGTCAAATGCTCCAAGTCGCAAACATATGGAAAAGGCCAATCCTTCGTTTCAATGACTCGAAAATATACATATTTCATTATTCGAAAATATGCATATGTCAACGGGGTCTACTAATTCAGCAGACACGTCACCGAGCTCGGCACTCCAATGGTCGAAAACATTTTTCTGCTGATCACCTTGCAGTTGAATGACCTGCATCGACATATCCTGCAGGATAGATTTTACCTCTACCTAAATTGAGAAGATCTCCACCATCTCATTCACTACAGAGAACATGAAGCATCGTAATTCTGAGATTATTGAAAAGTGTTCCCGTACTTTGGGACTTCCATGGCACTTGGCAGCGTCATTTTGAAATCAGGAGATTGTAGAGCTATAGGCAATGATCCGTGAAAAGTAAACACTATTGGTACTGCAATAGGACATGAAGTCAGCACATGCTAAGTCAATACACATTTGAAATGAACCTGAAAAATGTTTTAAGTATGCCAGGAACAAATGATTAGCATGTCATCGACAACGAAATAGAACCGATTAGATTGTCTTTTCATGTTGGTGAAGTCTTTAGAATGACGAAGGCAGTCTATTATCTTTGAGGACTTTATGGTTCTGAAATTGAGAAACTCATCCTAAGAATAAATGCTATTTGAATCTCATTCATCCAGGAGAAAAGGACATCAGAAAACTGATTACATGAAGCGTGAATTAAATAACAGACTGAAACAATTTGCTGGCATAACATTAGGTTTGAACATCAATGTAATAGAGCTCCTAATGTTAACAACAGGGTAGTTTTAGGCCAACACATAGTACAATGTAGAAGCTAGTATACTGCCACGAGCATTAAGTGATGTAGATACTATTTCATGCCTATGACTCCTTCTGTGAGCAGCATAAATCACATCACATATACATCCTTAACTCATTTTGAGTTGAATATCATATTCAGTTTCACCAAATATCAAAGAGATAAAGAAGTGTCTTGCCTAGAAGGAGAAGATGCACAATCGATCCATGTAGCGTAGATTCCCTGATCTTTCATTCTACGAAGGAAAATCATAGCTAACATAGGTATGTGGTTGGGAAAACCATATGCAACAACCATAGCATCTAACTACCATGTGCATTAAATCATGTGAGTAAACCAAGAGGAGAATGAGATTAAAAAAAAAGTACTTAATGTAAATAGTCTTCAAAGTTGACAATGAGAGACTCATCATTGAAATCTTCCTCAGGAGGAACTCCACATAACCAATCTCTGGTGCACAGCTCGGCCTCTACATTTTTAGATGAAAGAGAACCACGATATTTATTTACAATGCGTCCTCCAATGCTAAAGGCTGACTTTGAGGCAATGGAAGTGATTGCAATACTCAATATACCACGTGCCATAAGAGACAACTCGGGATATAGCTATGAATGAGCTTTCCAATAATCAAGGACATTGAGATTCGTATATTGTTTTCTATCAAGCATATTCTCCTCCAAATACAAATCCAATAGTGGCTTGCTAGATTGTGACCCAAAGTGTTCACTCTCGAATGCATTGTACTCATCAAGATGGTCCCCTATGTTCTCAACAAGTCCCCAACTGAAATGTTACCTCGACTACTTGAAGATGTAAAGTGATCAACTATTGACGTAGAGCCTACATATTCATCAAAAAGCATACAGAATTTTTCTCGAATGCTCCATACAAATTCCTCACGATCAGCCATGCCCAACTCCGAATAGCAAAACTCTAACAAGTGTAGCTTATAAAGAGGATCTAATATAGCTGCAAAAGTTAAGACAACACTATAACACTTCCAATATTTTTCAACTTCTTTAGCATTTCCTTGGCCATAGTTTTTATAGCTACATCCTCACTATTGCTCGCCTTTAGCAAATGAAACTGGATTTGCCATACTCCATATAAATATAAATTTATCGTGGGATATTTAACTCTATAGAAGAGAGTAGAAATATCATAAAAGGGTTGTAACAAGAATGCAATTTTCTGGGCTCTGACCCAATCCTCAGATGATGGGCATGTGTGAAAGTTACTATCAATTAACTTCAAATGGGAAAATGCTTGTTTAAAGACCAAAGCACCTTCAAGCATTAGGTACGTAGAGTTCCATCTAGTAGCCACATCTTGACGTACATTTTTACCCGTCTTTAAGTATGATTGTGATATACATTCAGCAAATTTTACTCTCCTCCCTTGTGTAGCTCTCACATATTTCACAGATTCTCTGATATTTTGCAATGATCCATCAATCACCTTTAGACCTTCTTGTACAATGAGAT
>JANUWG010000908.1:0-10109 GCA_025175695.1 Eugenia klotzschiana | reverse complement strand
AAGAAACCTAAGGATTTTTTTATATCTATCTACTATTTGGTGAACTGCAAGTATCATGTCAAATAAATAAAGGCAAGTTGCAGCTAAGATCAACTCTATTTTGTTGAAACATTAGAAATTATTCAATGATGAGTTCTAATGAGTGATTTATTGTTGAGCAGAGATTTGTGCCGTCTAAATTTGGTCACAACATCGATCGAGCAAACCTAATAGAACCAGGGGTCATGATTTGGAGTCAAATCCTTTGAAAAACTGCTAACCTTGCTCGTTGACTTGTCAAGTGAGTAAACAAGTACAGAACAATGGAATTATTCAATCTCTTTTCACAAGTTGAAGATGCACTCATGTAGGTCATCCAAGAGAGCTACCTCGAAAGTCATCGATCAATCTCAAGTTCTTCATAACATGACGAGACCCAATGTTGGAAAGGTTCAAACAATTAAATAACGAGGGACGAGACCTCATATCATACCAATCTATCGATTAAAGAATAAAGTCATGGAGGCACTCAGCTGTGTCATTGAAGACCCCAAAATGGCGCCGCTAGAGAGGCGGCCACACTTGACAGTTGCCACCACTGGAGAGGTAGCTAGGCATGGTGGAGAGGTGGCCCGGCGCAAAGGAGGGGCAGTAGTTGTGGAAAAACTTGGTTCTTCTCATTTCTGCTCTCTTGAGAAATCTTATCCATGTCAATCTCACCCCCTCCTCTAGGACACTTTTATCCGAGCTATATCCCCTTTATACACTTTTATCCTATTTTGGACATCTACCAAACACAGGATATGATATATGATATCCTGACTTTTATTCTTATGACCAAACATAGGCTAAATGTAATAGTTGTTGATTTGAATTTCCAATACAAATAATCTACCTCTCTTTTTCTCTTTTGCATACGCGCACAAAAGCCAAATTAGTTTTTCCAAAATGTGAACTAATATAGCATTCACATAGACTTTCTACATTATCCAAACCAGCAAGACGGTGAAATTCGAAAAATGCTAAATTCAAAATGCACATCAGCAGGAACAAACTCCATGCGCTTAATGGAGAATAATTCTTATTTCTCATAGATGAGCTTTCTTCGCAGATCTTTGTAACATCGGGAAAATTATCAAAAATGTCCTAAACCTATTACAATTATATCAATTTAGTCCTCAACTTATTGCATTGTGACAATGGATTCGACTTCGCTAATCCAGCTAACTTGTGACGCATGGCAGGGGCATCAGCGGCATGCGGCTTGGGGGGTGGGTGTAGCGCCCCGAGTCCCACCTCAGGCTCGCGACATCCCATTGGTATACCGTTGGGTTTACTCGCGCTCGCCCGGTCCACGATACGCGACGGCCCAGGAAAGTCAGTCGCGACCAGACGACGCGTCCTTTAATCCTCAAACCTGAAACCTGCGGAAACGTGCCTCCTATCCATACATGCATACATACGATAATTGGGGTAGTACACAAAAGAGAATACATAAACATCAATGTATACATATCAACAAGGCGTTCGGTACAGACCCCCAAAATAAAATACATGATACGGCCCAAAATTCCTACGCTCGGTCTGACACACATAGTCTAGACTTGGCGTCTGGCAAAATCACCCTTCTGGCCCCTTCCTCATGTCCGTCAATCTCCAGGCGACCTGGCCACGGCAGCTCCGCCATCGGGTCTGGATCAACTACCTCACCTCCATAAGCTGCGGGTGACCTTTGTCTCTATCTGTATGGGCAGTCCAAAATAACACGGGAGGTACGGCCATCACTGGGGTCGGGGATCTGAAATGTGGGGCAACAACCGCCCGTGAGTCAAAGACTCAGCAAGCTCACCACTAAGCCTAGCGTAGGATGAAACATACTAGTGGGTCTGGTCCTAACCAGTAGTCTAGGGTTCCTAGACATCTCGATCGGTCCTCTCGTTCACTAGGGTTACTAGTCTCAACGTATAGACATGAGGATCACGAGTTACAATATACGTAGATATGAAACGTAGGGCCAACAGCATGAATATCACACGAAATAGATGGGCAATCAGCAATTCAACAATGGTACCCAAACAGCAAAACAGATGCATGATCCAGCCCATCTCAACTGATCCCACTGGGATCCTGCCCGCGTCTCATACGCCTTGGGCTCGTGCCTCAACCCGCGTGTGGTACGCCTCAGGTTGGCACGCTTATCTCTCCAGTTCCCCGCGTCAACACGCTCAAGGGCTCATCCAACATGTCACACTACTCAGTGACTCGCTTATCCCTCCAGTTCCCCGCGTCAACACGCTCAAGGGCTCATCCAACATGTCACATTTCCCAGTGACTCATGCCATGCTCAACATTTAGTATACAGACCACTCATGTCATTTCATCAATCAAAGAGCAGGCAGTTCAAGAGTTTCCCATGCAAACAGGTAAAACCGCGGCTAATCTCATCCGGTACCCTCTTATTGGTATCAAGTCCCAGCCCTTTTCACGGTCCGTGTTATCTCATTAGCAAGCAATTAGGTTCCCATCAAGCTAACTTCAGATCCGGACTTAGGCCCATATAGAATTCATTCTCAATTCAAGCCCATATCATTCGTTCAAGCCCATTAGATTTAGTTCAAGCCCACTCCTTTAATTCGAGCCCACTTGGTTAGTTCAAGCCCATTGCTCTAATTCAAGTCCAATTGGTTTAGTTCAGGCCCATTTCTCTAATTCAAGCCCAGTTGGTCTAGTTCAAGCCCATTGACTATTTTTAGAGCCCACGTTTACTTTATTCCAAGCCCAAGTAATTTAGAAATTTCGTGCAAGGCCCAAGGCTAAATTTTTACTTAAGCCCATTAAGCCCCTTTTCACCTTTTTAAGCCCCATTTGGACCCCTAAGCCCATATATAATTCAAGGCCCAAATTTTCACCCTCAAGAATATAAATTAAGCCCATATAATCACCAATTTTCGGATTTTAGAAAGCCCGCTAGTTCACCTTAGGCCCATGAGCTCTAACATGGTTAATTTAGCCCAAAATTGAACCCTAAGCCCATACTTACTCATTGGCCCACCAAATAGGCGCCCTAGCCCAAGAAACACAGCCCACAATACATAAATTTCAGCCCAAAACAATTGCATCAAGCCCATGGTTCAATCCTTTCCACTAATTACTCCACTAGCCAAGATTAACTTAACCTTAACCATGCATTTAACATCAAATCCACCCACTAACATACAAACCAGCAACCAACAAGGCATGAGACATTCCTAAGCTAAGGTTAGTGGGTTGCTTACCTCAAATGAAGACTTGATCTCAAGACACCAACTCGGGCAGCAAAGTCAGATCCGTCGACTGTTAGGAGAAAGCAGATTTGGAGGGTCAAACGACATCCGATCGGAGAAATTCAAGTTGGGTTAGAACCACAAGACGACGAACTACGACATATCCGAAAATCACGAAGATCCAACGGTGGAATCTCCGTCGGCGGCTGTTTAAGTCCGGCGGTCGGAATTCTGGGCGGGCAGAAAAAGGGGATTGAATGGTCCGACTTTGGGAAGCTTTTCCGGCCGACTCCGGTGGCCGTTTGGTGCGAGCCAGATGTCGTTGGAAAGGTCTTGAAGAGAGGAAGAGACTGGAGGTGGTTTCGTGTTCAACGGAATTTTGTAGAAAAAGTTATGGCTTCCAAAAGACAGGTGGTGCAGCTGGCCGGCGGGAAAGAAAACCGGGAGAGAGAGACTGAGATGAGGTTCTGGTCGGGGGTTCTTTGGGGGGTTTTAAGCCACGAAAATAAAAGGGAAAGGGGACCAAAGGACTTACCTAGATGAGGTGGTGGTGGGCGGCGCCGGTGGTGGCCGAACGGGCGTCCAAGGCGGCGGCGTTGGCGGGCGGCAAGGGCGCGGCGTGAGGGAGAGCCGAGAGAGAGCAAATGAAGAAAGAAAAGAAGAGAGGGGGAAGAGAGAGAGAGATGGCCGGATTATGGGTGAGGAGAGAGAGAGAGAATTGTGATATATTCAAAGAAAATCAAAGATAATGGGTGAGTGGAGTGGTTGATGGGGTTTGCATGACATTGGATGTGATCTTAGATTGACATGAGTTGACTTGATGGGATTGCCTTGGGAATTGTGAGATTTGACTTGTGATTGGATTGATTGATTGATGTGACACTTGATTGATGTGACATCTGATTTGACTTGCCTCGATTTGCGTGCCAAATGCACTGATCGGGTCCCGAGTGCGAACGAGCTTCTGATTGAAATTGGCTTGGCATCGTCGATCTTGATCTTAATTAATTCTATTTAATCTAATTCTAAGGACTGAGCATTTACTAGGGGCATTTCGGTACTTTTCCATTTACGTCTTGCTTCGCGACGTACACCGGCTGTCTGTCCTTCTGGCGACATCTCTGAAATTGAATCCATTTCTTCGTTGTGACTGTCTTAATAGTTTGATTGTCCATTATCAGAATTCATTTTGTGGTCAAATCCATTAAATACTGACTCTGTCAATATTCGTCTCAGGGTAGCTAATCCTGAGCGAGTATCGACCAGAGTGTACTAATGAGGTAATCCATTCATTTAGAAATTCTAATAAATGGGTCAGATTTTCAGACTGTCACACAGGGCACCTCAATCTGGGTGACACCCTTGCCTAAGGCCGACAAGGCCTTGCCCTAGCCTGGCGATGGGCAACAACGACCCACCAGCGAGCTTGCCATTGTCTTTCTTTTTTTTTTAAATAAAATTTTAGCTTTTTTTAGTTTTTTAATCTAACTAAAAAAATAATAAGTAATAAATAAGAGAATACTAAATATTTGAGCTTAATAAAATAAATTAAAAAAGGGAAAAAGAAAATATAAAACAAAAATATTAAAATATTATTGAAAAATGTCCATGTTAGAGCCGGTCATACCATGTAGGACAATAGGCGTCCATGTTAGCGATTTTCGATCAAAGTGGGTCAGATAAACTCACATGGAAAAACATGAAATGATTTAGTATTCAATTGACAAAATTAAAAGGTTTGGGATCGAACTGGTAAAAGTGCAATAAGTTTATGATTTTTTGTATAATTTTCGAGTTCCCTTTTCATATGGACTTCCTCAAAATTAAGGTCCTGTTTGTTTCGCAAAAAATGAGACATTTATGAAAAATATTTTTTAGAAAGTCATTTTTGAAAAGATAAAAATATTTTTCGGTGTTTAGGTACAATCTGAAAATGAATAGGACAAAATTTTCTGCCATTTGGTATAGAAAATATCTTTTGATTTTTCTGGAGAAAATTACCAAAAAAAATTAATTTTTTAATTATTTTCTTCTTCTTCTTTTTTCCTTTGCCGGTCGTTGGCCACGGTGATGGTACTCATCACCCTCTGCCAATCAAGGCGGCTCATCCCGTGCATGTTTTTGCCCCTTCTACTGGGCATTTCAGTCCCCAAGAACGCAAGTGTCATGCGTGTTCACGTCAAAAACGTTAAAAACTTTCAAATGTGCCCCAACTCTTAGGACAGAAAGACAGATCTATGGTCTCTTCAGCATAGATCGAAAACTTGGAGATGACAAATCATTGCATATGGTGGGGTGGGGTTGGTTGCGGGAAGCTTTTGGTGTTCTATGATTCACGTCTGAATAATGAGTTGGTAGTTCGATCCTTTCAATTCTTCTCTTTATACTCAACTGATGGAGGCCGTGAAGCAATAGGTCGAATTACTATATGAAGAAGAGCTGTATAACTAAAGTACTTCTTTGAATAGGAAAGATATTGGCTCTTGTGTGCGAGGAGTATGTGATAAGGTTAATGGATCTTTTAACATGAGGTTTTTAGGTCATTTTTTGGGGCCAAAATGCCCTTTGCAAACTCGCAAAACTGCTATTTAATAATGGTTGGCGAGGTTATCGAGTTGAAATGATCGAGTTCATTATGTATTTTGGAAAAGATCAAGTCGGTGGGTAACTCCGAAAAATGGGCAATCACTTGAGAAGATTCACTAAGTCAAAGTGATCAAGTTGAAAGGTATTTTGAAATAAAGTCAAGGGTGACACTATTTCCACTCCTTGTATGGCTCAAGTACTCCCTTTCACAGTGTACTGACCATATTATCCCTCGATATGGGACCCATTTAGTTTTTTTTTTATTTGTTTCTTCTTTTTCTTCCACTTTCCTTCTTCTTGTTCTCACTTGTGTTGGAGCATATCACCGATGCTTCATCATCTTCCTCCTCGGAGACCTCCATGCCCACCAACTGGGCGGCCTCTCAGAGCTCACGAGCTTCCTCTCTACCTCGTCATCGCCACTTACAAACCCTTGGCACATCTAACAAAACCGCCCCTTTGTTGGCACGAGCTTCTGCCAGATGGACAGCTTGATCTCATCCCTCAGCTTCCTATCTAGCACAATCCATGAGATCTGCTTTTAGTATTTCTCCTCGAACGCGTTGAACCTTTGGAGACACGCACTCGGCCGCCACCTTGGGCAGCGACAGAGGACCTTCCTTCACACCACGATTGCATAGCTCGTCGCATACTGCCTCACCTCCGCCGCGTGCCTCGATACCCGGTCGGACGAGCAGGTGCTTGAGGAATAGGTAGAAGAGCAGGACTTCCTTGTAGAGCTCGGCCTTGGCATTGAGCCTCCATAGTAGGAGGAGGATTAACCAAGCTAATTAGACCAAGACCGGATACATTGAGAGATCACTGGAGTAGGGGCTTTCGAAGCACAACTCCAACATCTTCACATTTTCTAGTCGCAGATGATCTGTCAAGATGTTAGAGAAAGTCGCGCTGTAATTGGTGAAGGAAGTCTGAATTCCATCACCGATCGAGTTGATGAGTGGATTTCGCCGCTTGCGGCAAGACATACCTCTGCAGGATCTAGATGCAATTCATCCTTCAAATAAAAACTGACAGCAGGTCTTGAAAGGCCCAAGACACCTTGAACAAAATAAACCATCGCAACTGCAATATTGTCCGGGGACAAGTCGACCCCAAATAACTTTATTGAATTTGTACAGCCCTCTTTCTTGCGAAGAGCATTTTTACTGGAAGTGCTCGTTTCTTCATCATTGTTTGCTGTCAACGTATCCCCATTTCCTGCCCCTGGATTATCAACGGCATCAGAGCAGTAGTGTCATTAGGGGAGCAGCATAAAGTTTGAGCACAAATGTTCGAGAAAGATTTGTCAGTGACCCTTCACAGAGGAGTCCACTTTCAACATAAGTTGTGAAGCTGCAACACTTTACAAGTCGACACTTTTTTCATGTTCGAAAAGATTGAGAATTTCAGATGATGCCCCTACACAGAAATTGAGTTTATTCCACACAACCAAGAAGCAGCACATATTTGGCCATAAAGTTGATATTTCAGCAGGTTTTACTTCACTCGAACAGCATTTTACATTGCTCAAAGAACACTCTCATCTCTACATGCGCAACTTCAACTAGATTAGACTTGGGACAGATCAGCTTAACTTAAATCAGAGATGAGCACGAGCAAAGACGATCAACCAAGAGCACCAATCTACCGCAGGATAAATTGAATCATAACCATCGCCACTTAACCAGTTACCTCTCAACAACTACATTGCCACTCTCATGTCAAGACTCACTAGTCTTCCAGAGCAACACAAAACCAAATGAGCAACCCATAAACTCACAAGTCTCCCTGAGCAACACAAACCCAAATAAGCAACCCATTCCTAGATTCAAGTATCATCCTCGACATACGCTCAATCGAACACCATAAATTCCCCCAAAGAGGAAACAAATATGCCAATGATTGCGATAAATGGTGAAAATACTCATCCGAGAAGAAAAAATCGACGCAATAAAAGTTACCCATAGAATTCAGCAATCCGTCATGATCCTCGTCCCACCGGCGAGGGACCGTCGGCATCTGGGCGGCGGTGGACATGTCGTCGCCCGGCGGCTCCGACGGATATTTCCGGCGAGGTCGTCTCCAGGACCGAGCGACAAGGTTCGACGACTTCCTGCGAATGTGGGCCGAGATGAGAAGAAAACGAGAGTGGGAGATGGAGGACAAAGGTGGAAACTTTGGGGAGGGCAGTTCGGACAAGGAGAGGGTTGTTGCGAATAGGATTGCCATTAAAATAGAGAAAAAGAGTTCAACTTTAATTTCTTGGAAATTCAGATGGCTTTTGTTTATTGATTTTGTTGTCTCCCTCCCTCCCGAGTTTTGTGGGTTTTGGATGGTCGGAATGACTGAATTGTCCTCATCTTGTGAGATTATTCACGGATGGACCGTGGCTGTAAAGTGAGGCTAATTAAGACTCGGCTTCCTTCATCAATCAAACGACAGATTTTGGTTAATTTGGCTTTTTGGTGGGGCGAGGTGAATTCGACCACGTGCACAAAAAAAAAAATTATGTTCAATTCTGGAACATATCTCATTGTTGTCGATAGTCTCACAATACCATCGTGTATTTTGATTTTGACATCCCAATACCCATAAGATGGTGCTAGATTTTATTCTTCAATTGTTCTTTATCACTATGCATGCACTAATAAGTAGTAAGCCAATTCTTATTTAATGAAGCGTGAAACAATCAGCAGAAATCTGTCAAATGACGAATCTTCAATTGCAGATAAAACATACTATCCGAATTACTATGAGTTATTACTCAACTATGATTTCTTTCCCTTTCTTGTTCTTTAACTTACGGCAGTTCCATCTAACATGCCTCATTTTGCCATAACTCCAACATACAACACCACCAACTTGGACTGACTTCGTCTATTTAGGTTCACACTACTTTTGTTGCACATGAGTACAATTTATTTCTTTACCTTTACTTACTAAGACATCATTCACATGCTCATCAGATTCTCATCAACAGATGTCATCGAAATCAACTCAAGGACATTATCATACATCAAACTTTTAGATCCAGAGGAATGTCTAACAGCAATAACAATAATATTCCAATTATCAAATAATGTTAACAATAGAATTAAAGCACGTACCTTATCATTAAAGTCAATCTTAACTAAACTCGATTGACTAACTACCACATTGAATTCATTGACATGCTCAACAAAACATGCACCTTTGCCCATCTTCAAGTGAAATGGACGTCATATCAAGCAGACAATGTTGATCATAGAGAGCTTCTCGTACATAATTGACAAAGCATGCATTAGTCCTAAGATGGTCCTAGTTTTCACGATATTACGAGACAACATCATGTCTATCTAGCAATTCCCAATCAATTTTTTTTTGGTCGGACAATCAAGTTGTTTCATCAGCTTAACTTCTTCTTAGAAATGGGTAAGTGCAGACTCTTCTAATACAACTAATCGTCAATATGCATATTACTAACTAAAATCCTTCCCATCAAATATATCGATCTTTATTTTTCATTCTTCTTTTACCATCAATTTGCTTCAACTTAGCTAAGCCTAGCTGTGATATCAATTATTGCGAAAGCAAGAGATTGAACAATAAAATAAGTAAAATACATAGTTCGATCTGTAAGACCTACTCTAGAGGAAGAGCAACAAAAGACTTGATTATAAAACAAGCCTCATAACAGAAATTATACTCACACTTAAGTTACTCAAATACTTTCGGTATTCCCAACCCCTAATAACTCTTACAATGTTTAGCCCTCATAATCCTTCACGAAATAATCTCTAAACCTCATAGAAGAATTAATAAATCTTATTACAAAATATATTGGCTTCAAAGCACTTGTAATTTCTTCATAATATAATTCACAAACACAACACAATTCATTATCATGGCCAAGAGCTCCAATTGGATACTCTTTATGAAAAAGATCTATTTCTTAGGCTCCATTTCTTTTACAGAAAATAACTTCTAGGAAAACATTTTTCGAATTTTCTGACATCTACTTTGTGAAAAATAAGCTAGTTTAGAAAAATATTTTTCACCAATAAAAAAATCCTTTTAAAAGTGGGGAAAATGTTTTCCTCTTTTTAAGAAGAGGAAAATATTTTCCTTATCTTTCCTTCCTCTTCTTTTTCGCACTCTCTTTCTTTGTAATTATTTTTCACTTTCTTTTCATTATTTACTTAATCATTATAATTTTTATTTTCTCTTATTTTAAAATTTTTCCCTTTTCTTATTTTTTTTCCTTTTCCTTTTCTCCTTCTTTCTCTTTCCCCCACCTGCTGC
>JANUWG010000907.1:0-10112 GCA_025175695.1 Eugenia klotzschiana | reverse complement strand
TGGTGGTTCTCTTTTTTTTTTTTTTTTTTCGAAAAAATAAATGATTTGAAAAATATTTTTCAAAAAATAATTACTAATATCGTTGACAAAAATAAATGAACAAAGATTGTTTACCCAAATGTTTAGGCATCAATTATTATCGATAATGAAAATATTGTTTATCGACTAATTATTTCAAGCTCTACAAATCATTTTTAGGAAAATATTTTTTAAATTACTCACTTTCAGTGAAACAATTTGTCCCACCTTTCAAAATCAAACAAGTTTGTGTGTGTATATATATAGTTGAAATTTTCATATCAAATTTCATATATTTGGCATCATTCGGTAATATTCCTTTTATAAAACTTACTTTTGCAAAGAAGGTTATCGCTTATTCTATTGGGTTACTATTGGATTTGATGCATAAGATAATGCTGCAAAATTTAGAGTATTATCGATTTAACTGAAAAGAAACACCTATTGCCGTTGGTTTCTATTTCCTATTCGGTTCTCGGGAGATCGTTTTCTTTGCCTATTGGTGGAATCATTGAAGGACTTGATCCAACCCGTCTGAATTTTTGGTACGAATTGCTGTAGACGAGATAAGATTGATCTTCTAGGGTTACGAGATAGAGATCGTTGCGCATCATAAACTTGGAAAATTAGGACTAATGGAATATAAGAACGTGGGTGTCCTGTCCATCGTCCTGTTCATCCATGGACAGGCATTAACCTGAAATGTGTGAAATCAAATTTGATTTTGCACGCACGTCAACCAGCTGATCAACCTGAGAAGGCTATTTTCGTATGCACGTGATGAGGGATTTGCCCTCATCTTTTGTGCTGGCGGAGATGCCCTAATTTTGGCATTTACACTAACTAACTAAATCAATTAAAATATAAGGACGGTGATGCTCTAGGTTTTCTAAAATACATTACATTGTTAACATAAGAGAGTAAGCGGTGCGAAATGAGTGGTTGGTGCAAAAGCTCCATATATTTCCCAAGGGAAGATTACTAAAAAAAGTCATAAATCTATTATAATTTTGACAATTCGGTCTTAAACTTTTTTTTTGCCAATTTAGTCCATTCAACCAATGTTGGCCGGAAAGTACTGATGTAGCATGGCTGGCGTTGACGTGAATAATTTTTAATAATATCTTAATAAATTTTTTGAATTATTATCTAATGTTTCCTTTTCTTCTTCCTCTAGTCAGTCGTCGCTGGCGACCAGCCAGAGTTTAGGGCCGGCGAGGTCGGCCTCGCCAGCGATCAATTGGATGAAGAAGAGAGGAAACAGAAAAAGGAAAAGAAAAAATAATTTGAAAATATTAAAATATTATTAAAAAATATCCACGTCGGACTAGCCGGCCAAATAGACTGATTTTTTAAAAAAATAAAAATAAAAAATTAAGAGAGACAATTTGTAGGCATCTAAGCAAAGTCTCACTTTACTTCTGGGGTTGGTGAGTCGTAGTAGAGTTCGAAAAGATGTTATGAAGATAAAGATTAAGATCACATTCAATTCAAAGTTGTTGACTTGAGACTGTTGATCAAGCGATGACGTCCCTCCCAGTTAAGCGTAGACGAAGGATTCGGATGGAGCTTTGAATGGTATGGTCCGGTGTGTTGTATCCATTCTTTCTTTCGCAAGTACATACCGACGAAAGCTTCCTAAAGATCCAGATACTTGGCAGAAAATGATGAAGATGAAGCAACCAACAGGACCACAATGGACAGTGAAGGCACACGTCAGTTGAAAAGTCATCCCAAAATGGAAGCCAGAGTCCGTGTATGTATGATTTTCTTCAGTCGACTTTTCTTCTTTCTGTCGACTGTCATCGTCAGGAATTTTGCCTATTTATATGCTCTCTCTCTCTCTCTCTCTCTCATGCTTCAAAACGTGTACCCAGATGGCGAGCTCGGAAACTTGTGAGGACAAGTATCGTTCCTACTTGAGTGGAGAAGGAGAAGAGCACACTCACTGGAGATATGGCGCCCCTCCCGACTATGATGCCGTCAACACTCTCTTCGAGCAAGGCCGGACCAAGGTCTGTTGTTCTCTTCGATAAAGGGTGGTCGTGATTCATTCCATGCGAGCGAGCTCTCTCGATTTCACCTTTCTTAACACGGTTAATGTACTCATTCGTGTGAAGGTGTGGCCACCGGGGTCTCTCGAGGAGAAAGTGCAGAACCTGGTGAAGACATGGGAGATGGAGATGTTCCACAAAACCAGATTTCAGGACTACAAATCTGTCGACCCGCTTCATTACACCATCAGCCTCAATGGTGTGGTGCTTTGTAATTGCGTAAACAATTATCTCACGATAAATGGACTAATCGAAACGAGTCGAAGGATTAACCCCCGGAAAAATATTTGCTATTTTAGGAAGAAAGGCTCTGACTCTAGAAGAGAAGGAGAAGCTTGGTGGGAGCTACAACTCCCTCCTCCAGACCTCGCTGCCCGAGAAGTACCGGTGCTACAACCCGGCCGAGGAGACTGTGGACTCGGCCCACCACGCCTTCACGACGGCGTTCCCGCGTGGGTTCGCCCTGGAGGTCCTCCAGGTCTACTCGGGTCCGCCGGTGATCGTGTACAAGTTCCGGCACTGGGGCTTCATGGAGGGCCCTTTCAAGGGGCATGCCCCAACTGGGGACATGGTGGAGTTGTACGGAATGGCTGTTTTTCAGGTGCGCCTAGATATTTACATCTTTTGCAAATTGTGTTCTTGATGGTTCAGGAGCTGAATTCTTCATTCACACACATGTTTTATTTGCTATTTTCTTTTCCATGTAAAACAGCTGGACGACCAGGAGAAAGTTGTGAAGGTGGAGTTCTTCTATGACCGAGGAGAGCTGCTCGGAGGTCTAATGAAGGGCGGGCCAATTACAAATAGTAATGCTGTTGAAGAGGCTGGTTCAAGCTGCCCTTTCATGAGTAAAAACAAGTAGAATGATACAATTTAGCGGAAAGTTGTTGTTCCTGATGGTTTTGCTTCTTGTTTCAGACAACGTATTATTGTCTTTATCATTGTCATCACGACAATAATGCTTGGAATAAAACAATTTCCACGCACTTTGTTACTTATACGTAGGATCCAAAACCAATCCATGGATGGCTCAGATGTACTGGATGCCCGCATAAGCGAATAAAATTGGTGACCCCTTCCAGTGTTTTGGATAATCGACTGATTCTGACTCAATCCAAGAACTCTCTCAGCCAATTTGATTCCTGGGTTTGAAGTTGGAGCTGGGACAGTTCCAAGGCCAGAACTGGGAACCAACTGTGCCCAGGGAATTCAATGTTCCTGAATATAGGCCGAACAGATTTATCAGAGGATCAACCTAGAGCAAGAACGGCTAGGCCTACTGGGGGCGGTCATAGGCCCCGACCAGATGCTCGTTCATTTGTAGTTAGCCAGGTTTTAGCCAAAAGATTCATACTTTTCCATTTTGAGTAACATCCTAACTGATAAATCTTGGCAGGGTATCTATCGCCCACGATCAAGGACCACAGTACCACTTCTCATTCCTATAGCCTGCTCTTCAATGTCATTTCCCATGCATATTTTGTATGTATACTTGTTTGCTTGCTCACGGCTGACAATTAACATTGATCTCCGATAGCCGTGGATGGAAGTTCAAAAGGGACAGATCTAGTGATTGCAACCAAAGGGAAGCTATCTTCTTTCTGCAGGACCGTTTGTGACAAGGCCGGCAGAGACAAAGTGTACAATTTCCTTCCTTGGAACCATCGATTCGCTACTCCTAATCGGCTCTCTAAAGAGAAGCATCTTGGAATATGTCCAATCGACAAATTCCTCTTGAACGTTTGATCTGTTTTCTAGTTCTTTGGACCCTTCCACTTCACATCTTGGCCGCAATACAATGCAAAATATGCTTTCTTAGGATGCCGAAGAAATAAGAGCACAATAAATGCGTGATATGGAAGTATAGGTGATCACAAGAGAGAGATGTTATGCTCTTAACAAATCAGCCAGCAGGATTTTTATGCACAAAATCTGTAATTTGTACTTTTCAAAGGAAATTCTCATCTTAAAGCACAATCCTCTCCCTTCCTCATATCAAGAAGCATACTCTCAGACCTCGATCTTTTTAACTATGCCCAGGTCGAACTACTCCATCGGTTCGCCTTCACATAATTCTGCAGTGGATGCGGACATGAGTTCTGTAAGGTTCGTTCACACATCGGGGGGTCGGATTCTGCCATCTGATAGCCGGTGGAATTCCATAGAACTCAGCTACAACATTTTTCCTCAGTCACAAACCAATGGTTATGAATCTGTCCCCTCCAGATTCTCAAAGTCCTACGACTATGATCTCGTTATCACCGATAAGAAACACTTCAAGCGTGTTCTCTACATCGCCATATCAACAGTACTCGTTGTTCTTGCACTTGTTCTGCTGGTTCGCTTTCTCCCGCGGAAGCATAAGCATCATGGGCCCTCGAACAATCTCACTCTTGCAGTGAACCAGGCACTTACATTCTTCGATGCTCAAAAGTGTAATGATTCTCGTTGCACCAGCTTACATATTGTTTCTCATCCTTTTCACATTTTTAATTTAAACCAATGCGATTCTTTCTTCTTCCTGAATCACATTGAAGTTTGTCTTCTGCAGCGGGGTATTACCCAAAGACCAGTCCGGTGAAATATCGAGGGGATTCGGGATTGCAAGATGGGAACGCCACGCAGGCCGGCCTTTCAGGAGGTTTTTATGACTCCGGGGACAACATAAAGTTCAGCTTCCCAACTGCGTACACGGTCACCTTATTGAGTTGGAGCGTGCTGGAATATCACGAAAAGTACGCCGGTATCGACGAGCTAGATCATGCGAGAGACATTATCAGATGGGGCAGTGATTACTTGTTGAAGCTCTTTATTCCTCCAAATGACACTTCGGATCTCATCTTGTATTCTCAGGCAAGATTTGAGCACTTTCCCTCTGCAATCCGTACTCTCATCCGTGGAACTCAGTAGAAATGTTGTTCATCTTTCTTCATAGGTTGGAGGTGCTCAGAATGATACCGAGGGTGGGGATAATGACACAAGTTGCTGGCAAAGACCCGAAGACATGAGCTATGCGAGGCCCGTTTCATCTTGCGACATTGCGGCTTCGGATTTAGCAGGGGAAGTGGTTGCAGGATTATCGGCGGCATCTTTAGTGTTCAAAGATGAAAAGGACTACGTGATAAAATTAACAGCAGCGGCAGAAACCTTGTTTGAGCTTGCAATTAAAGAAGGTCCGATGAAGCAAGGGACCTACACTGCGGTTGATGAGTGCGGAGGGGACGCCAGAGCGTTTTACAATTCAACAAGCTTCAAAGATGATTTGGTGTGGGGAGGGACTTGGCTGTTCCTTGCTACCGGGAATAAGTCCTATCTTGAATACTCAACTCACAATTTCAGTTTGGCCTTGCAAGAGGAAAGGACTAGCGAGAGAGGGGTGTTCTATTGGAACAACAAGCTCCTCAGCAGCTCGGTGAGTCTTGGGAAACGAACAACTCTTATCGATGCGGAGTTTGATTGGTGTTTAAGTTATTGTGGACGAAAATTAGGAATTAAGTCCTGGACGTGTGTTCTTATAGGTATTGCTTGCGCGAATTCTATATTTCCGTGATCTTGGCTACCCTTATGAAGATTCTTTTGCATCATCAGCGAACGTAATCGAGTCAGTCCTCTGCTCATACTTATCGGATCGAAGCTTCAACAAGACACAGGGTAAAGGTTCATGAGTTTGCTGTTAATTGATGCAGATGCTCAAGGCAAATTGGCATGTCTATCTGTTTATCAATCCGCATTAAGTATGTGGATAAATTCTGTAAAGTTCTCTAGTTTGTGACACTAAATTTTTCTAATTTCTCTTGGTTTCTTAAACAGGTGGGTTGATACTCTTGAAACCTGATTCTGGGTCGCCATTGCAATATGCAGCGACGGCGGCATTTATCAGTAAGCTGTATAGCGACTACCTCAATCTTCTCCGCAGGACGGGAGGGGAGTGCCGTGACCAGGCATTCTCGGTCCAGATGTTGCAGAGCTTCTCTTCTTCTCAGGTCAGCTTAAGAATGCATTGAGCCCACTGTGCAAAGTGAAAAATTTGACTAGCTGTGACCATCGATAAATATCAATATCTGTTGATGGGCGGTGCAGCTCTGTCCACTTAAAACACAGTCGACTATGAACTGGGCCTGAAAAGTTTAAAGAAAACAACGGTGTCGGGGGAATCTTGATGCAATGGTTTCTTCCATGCTCGCGCTGATGAATTTTTTATTTCGCTGAAGTGGGCTGTAATATATTTCCTGTTTGAATGTTAAACAATCATCACCAAGCATACGTCTGATAATCTACTGTTATTTTTGTTAGATTGATTATATCCTGGGAGATAATCCAATGAAAATGAGTTACATAGTTGGCTTCGGAGGCAAGTACCCATTGCAAGTTCATCACAGGAGCGCATCGATCCCGTGGGATGGTCGGAAGTACTCATGCGGTGAGGGAGACGGATGGCTGCACTCCCAAGACCCCAACCCGAATGTTCTTTTGGGAGCCATGGTGGGTGGACCGGACCGGTTCGATCATTTCATAGATGAAAGGGACAAACCGTGGTTCACCGAGCCGAGCATCGCGAGCAACGCAGGTCTGGTTGCGGCACTTATTGCACATCACGATCCTCCTCGCTATCCCGAGGACTCAAGCAGCATCAACTTGGGAATAGATCAAATGGGGATTTTCGAAAAAATCCATCCGGCTACTTGACTTCACTGGGAATGATACCGAATAGCACTAACTTTCAAGGGAAGTCAAGGATGAGAGAGGAGACTCATAAACTGGTTCTGACTTATTGCTGAGATCCTGTGATTGTGATTTGCATAAATAATGAGCTTCATGTTAAATTAGGTCTTTCATTCCAACATGTTAACTTTTGAACTTGGACCTACATGTTTTGAAGAAATGCCTCCGGAAACTCTGCTGTGTTTCACCATTTTACAGTTGCAAAATGGAGCAAAAATGAAGTATCTATGAAGGGTGGAATAGTTCTAGCTTCAACTGGCTTTGAAACCGGTGGTTGTCTGATAATACACACGAAACTTGAGCAGTAGATAGATAACATTATCGTTCAGAGTCGATTAAATCGGGTATGACAGTCGAAATATTGACGGAAAATGCACTCTCTGTATATCTGTAACTTTTGGAGCAAGTAACAGGACTGTACACAAAGTTTCTAGTACCTTTCACAAGTTCAGCTCTTTCAGAGCCCAAGCCAACTCTGCTCAAGAAGCTAACGACACATGGATGTGATTACAAGAGCTGGCGATGACGCCAGGAGGGAAAAATGAAAAACACGAAAAACAAAGTTCAAAACTTCATGACTAGCAACAACCGTACAAGTCTGGAGGTCCGTCGTCCGATCTCCTTACTTAGATTTCAACCTATCCAGGCCATAAAGTTTCTGCAATATGGTATTAACAAAATTGAGTAAATTTTTTAAGAGAGTCAAATCCAGTGGGAAATATGATGTGATGAGGTTACCAGGATAGTGTGGATCTCTTCCAGGACAGGAGAGATTAACGAAATTAAGGTCTGCGTGTCCTCTTTGAAGTTTTCGTAGCTTTCATCTTTTGTCTTGAGGAGGTTGATGAATGTTTTTGTTTCGGGCACCAGTTGAAGGGCAACCTGTAGAAACTTGTATCAATACTGATATTCTGATAAGAATTTGGTGGAAATTACTAACCACAAGGTTTATTTAGCAACAACCGACTTCATAGATCCTGTCCAATCGTACTGTATAACACGATCAAGATTAAAAGGCTACACGAACTCAGAAACCATGGCTGATTAACCAAGAACAGTAAAAAAGCGAAACAACGGATGATCAGAGGATCGATATTACTTTGAAGGCGGCCGAGGAAATCCATCCATGCCATGGTTTTAAGGTGACATTATAGGACTCCTCCACTGCTTGTTCCATCTTCTGTCCAGGATCCTTAGCTAATCTTTGTAATAAGGCCACCATCAAGTCCATGGATCTGGTGCAAAACAACCACTCGTTACTTGGAAGTTGAGAAGCTTCAACAACATCAAGGAATTAGTGCTTTCTACCGCCGCAATACCGTTGTAAATCAATGGATATTGTGTAAATGAACAAATTTCAATAATTTTTAAGCCAAGGCTGTTCTTTTGGTTAGGCAGTAACTGCTTCTTAATTACACCAAAAACATCCTATCACATGCGAATTACGATATTGGGACTGCTGCATGCTGTTAGTGTTGAGCATATCTACTGATACAGATCGAGTTGGAACATCACATGGACTATGTTCGGTCCATAAGTCGTCAAGAGTCGGCCTGAGTGATTTGAGTAACCAAAGAGTAGGGCGAGATCGGCTTTACTTACCTAGTAAGCCAAACTATTGCTTTGCTGCAGCTGTTACTCTTTCTTGCATTGCCTTCACCTGCCTCTTTCTTTATCATCTCAACCAAATTCGAATACTTCGATGGGTCGGATTCTTTGAACAACTCCACTTGCTACTAACAGAAACGGACAACCGAACTAGATGAATCTAATGTTCATTTTCTTTTGTTTGTGGAAGAGAACACAGAATAGTGACAGAAGGAGACGATTCCTGGCCACACCCCCCATGAAGGCATGAACCAAACCAGCGTTGAGATCAGAAAACTGATAAATATTCTCAGATAGACAACGTCACCCTCGAGTTTGAGTGGACAAAATGACAAAAGACGACACATCATGACGCCACAGACCATTTGAAAAATGCACGTGGGGGGTACTTTTGTCCAATGGCAAAAATCAAAAAGTCAAAGCCTGAGGCCTCCACGTTCTGGACACTGGACACTGGACAGTACTTTGTCCAAGAAGGAAGAGATTTCCCAGGCATCAAAAAACAAGAACGAAGACAAAAAAAGAAGAAAAAACCAGAACTTTCTATGCGGTCGTTGTTCATTTACCTGAACATTTTGATGGATGTCTAATCTCAGAACCGCCATTGTTGGGCCAACCTTATCTGCAAAATCACAGAGCAACCGGAAAAGATCGACTTGACTGATGATTTGCCAAAAGCCTATCAAAGCAAGAAAATGAGAAATTCTGCTTACCAAGAACTTCAACGACTAAGCTGCAAAGAGAAAGAAAAGGCCTTGTTGGTACATGGAAGGCATCATCATGTGGTTCGCCTTTTTCATCGCCATTTCTAGCTCTGGTCACGACTGGTTTGAGCTTCACCATCAGAGCGACCTCTTCAATGGCGGACTTAATCTCTGACCCTCTCTCCATCTTTCTCCTTCTCTTGATACCGACCTCTGCATCCTCTTCTTCTTCTTCATCTTCTCGTTCTTTTCTTACTTGCATCTCGAGACAGAGTATACTGGGCAAGGGAGAGCGAAAGCGAGAGCGCGAGCGAGAGAGGCTGAGAGAGATGTGTTAAGACTTTTAGGCACTAAATGACGGCCTGGCTTATCTAAGGCTTGCATTTGGCAAAATAGTTATCTGGGGTCTGCGCAAGTTTCCATTTTTCTAATCCATCATTGATAATGACGTTAAATCTGACCTTGGAGCTATCCCCCACCCCCTGACGTTTAGTTTCTGCGAGAGACACAGAGAGAGAGAGAGAGCCTGCGATTATATATGGTTCGTGCCTATCCTCATCGAGTGATTACTTGTTCCTAGCGAGAAACAACCAAGTCCGTGTTCAGGGTTTTGGATTCTAAAACCGAGCGACAGAAGGGAGCTTCAACCATTATAGTGTCTGGCTCACGTATTGAATGATGTGTTCCTTATACTGACCTTTACCATAGAATATAGACTTGATGGAGCGAGAAATGAACCCATCTTTAAATATTTGTCGAGTTCGAAAAAATTCATCATAAATCAAGTCATGATTTTTTTTTTGACAATCGAGTTCTCGACCTTTTGTATTTGTATCAATTCAGTCTATTCGATCAATTTTAACCGGAAATCATTAACGTGGCGCGATCGATCGCGGCTAGAACAAGATCAGCCAACAGATGAGGATGAAAAAACAAAAGTAAATTCAAATGGGCTCCGGATTGCGTTCAAGAGTAATAATTGATCATGATCTCTCTCCGTCTCTGG
>JANUWG010000906.1:0-10114 GCA_025175695.1 Eugenia klotzschiana | reverse complement strand
GTATTCTAAACTCGTTCAATCCCATCCTTAATTTGAAAAGGAACATCACATTTTCTTCGTGAAATGAACGGTTAGGATGGGCCCGAGCTCAAGAGGAAATAAACAGTCTTGGCTCGGGTCGCCCAAAACGCGCTCGGAGCCAGCAAGCTCATCGAGGGCGCCAACCTTATGAATAGGTCTCTTGTGTTTGCTCTTTCTATGACATAATACATGTAGCTGGACATTGTGCATATTTGATTTTATATTTTTTTCGCGATTTACCAAAGCTCACAGAGATTCGTAATATTGTGTGTATATTGTATGTATCTTTCCACATCTTTATGGCGCCTATAGAAAGGATCCACGTTGCTTGTATTCATCATTCTAGTGAAATACTAAAATCCTATAGTATGATCTACCCATGCTATTATAGTTTTAGAGCACATGTCAAGGGTTCAAATCCTTGTGATCCCTCTTAATGTTCACACATATGTTCTTCACATTATTTATGCTTGTTTCCCTATCCCGCCGATTATCTCATAAATGTGGTGTTATCCATAACCCATGTTGCCATTCATGCTATTATAGTTTTAGAGCACATGTCGGGGGTTCAAATCCTTGCAATCCCTCTTAATGTTGTCATATTTGTTTTCCACATTATTTATGCATGTTTCCCTATTCCGCCGATTATCCCATTAATGCGGTGTCATCCACAACCCATGTCGCAATCCATGATATTATAGTTTTAGAGCACATGTAGAAGGTTGAAATCCTTGCAATCTCTTTTAATGTTCTCCTATCTATTCTTCACATTATTTCTATCTATTACTCTATTCCGCCAATTATCCCATTAATGCGGTGTCATTCACAACCCATGTTTCAATCCATTCTATTATAGTTTTAGAGCACATATTAAGGGTTCAAATTCTTACAATCCCTCTTATTGTTTTCCTGTTTGTTCTTCACGTTGTTTCTGTATGTTTCCCTATTCTGCCGATTATCCCATTAGTACGGTGCCATCCACATCCCATGTTGCATGTAAGGATCGGCTTATACGTGAGGGGTTAGTTAAGTCATGTGCTATAAATATATTATTTTCTTGTTTTCTAATAGCTTAATTTTTTACGAAAAAAATGGTTTGTCTAACAAAAATAAAAAAAAATGCAGATCCAGCATCCGACCAATCCATATTAATTTTATCTATCATGATCTGAGAGATCTCGTCTAGCTTGGCAATATCACCCTTGAGATACTATGACTGTCAACCTCTAAAATTTCTTGGATCTCTCACCACCCACAGAGCGTGCATTATTCACGTCCGATAACCCTCGATCGCAACTATAACGAGCCAGCAACCAAACCCTATTCACGAGCTAGTTCACGTCACATTCCACGACCTATTCATCAAGTCGAGACGATCCAAGCCCTGGCTCCGCCAAGCCTGTGTTCCCGGCCATGGACAACAGGACTGAACATGGCCGAACACCTGTTCACGCACGACCAACAAAAGCCAAACCCGTTTCACGCCCCATCGCTCGGCTTGCTTTATGTCGATGATCAATGCCACATGTCACTGCTTGAGTGGTTCGACATTGACACCCCATCAACACAAGGTCCACGCAATGTTGGTTCCCCCTTCAACTGCACGTCAGCTCCTTTGTCATTCGTGAAAGAAAGAAAAAATCCATTGAGCACCTAACCTCGTGAATTGTAGGCTTAAGTACACTGCAAATATCTAAACTTATGTACGACATTTATTTTAATGTCAAAACTTTCAAAATGATCATTTAAGTATCAAAAAACTTTCAAAACGATAACTTAAATGACAATTTTTTTTTAAAAAAATTACTTCAGTATCAAAACTTTTAAAATGATCACTTAAGTATCAATCTTTTTGAAAAACGATCACTTCAGTGCCACATTCTGCGACCCAAAATTGACACTAAAGTGATCATTTTTTAAAAAAAATTGACACTTAAGAGATCGTTTTTAAAAAAAAAAATTGACACTTAAGTGATTGTTTTGAAAGTTTTGACCCTCGAGTGATCGTTTTTCAAAACATTTGGCATTCAAGTGATCATTTTTCAAAAAAGTTGATACTTAAGTGATCGTTCTGAAATTTTGACATTAAAGTGAACGTCGTATATAAGTTTTGACACTTGTGATGTACTTTAGCCACTAATCTATTATACCCATAACAAATCGCTCCGACCACACAATTGTTCGAGACGAGGAATCGGATTCGCGAGGCTTTTGTCCATCTTTATTCTCACGGCCGCCACCATCCACGACTAGAGCCACCACATCTTCAATTACAGCGCATTTCGACCCAAAAAAAGAAAAAACAAATTTACAGCGCATTACTTATTTCCACGTCATACTTCTTGCCATTTATTACGTCATACAAAGTTACGCCTACCTAGGTGGACTATTTATACCGAAATCACCGATGAAGGATCTGCTTCTTGCGTACAAAAAGAGCACAATCCTATTAGAAGTCAAATTCCTTGCTTAAGAAGGAGTCTAGTAAAGGGAAAAATATCTTAAAAAAATTATAAATCTATGGTATGGTGGCTAATTCAGTCTTTTTTTTTTTCAATTTAGTCCTAAACCTTATGACAATTTACGAAATAAGTCATCATGGCCAATTTTGGCCTGGAAATGCCTATGTGGATATCCAATTAGCACTGGCCATTTTATATGACATGGTCAACGTTGATGTGAATAATTTTTTTGATTTTTTGAAAATTTTCTAAATATTTTTATTTCCTTTTATCATATTTTTAGCCAGTGGAGTTGATGGCATCTCGACGACCCTCGCCGATCATCCTCAATCAAATCGAGGTGACGACTCGTCACCTTCTTTCTTAGCCGGTGAAAAACTTCCGAAGCAAGCAAACTGGCCTTGCATCAGCATAAAAGCAACTTGCTTTGTTTATGGAAAAGTTCAGTCAAGCTCATTTACTCACCCACAATCCTCCAAGCATGCATCAATCTGATTCTTTTAGAGCAAAAATCCATTTGGCAACGCAACTTCTGGAGCAGAAATCTGTTTGGTTACGCAATTTCATTTTTCTACTTCTAGAGTTTTTTTTTTTTTTTTTTGCTACAAAAGTAGTTTTGGAGCCACTTGAAGAAGTAAAAAAAAAAATTACTTCTCTCCAAAAGTTGATTTCTAGAGAAGAAGTGTTGCCATGCGTGCCCTAATATGTTGCTTCGGAAATTTCTTCAATTGCCATTGATGACAACAAGGAATAATTTTTTTTTTCCTTAGAATAGTCTTGTGGCCACTTTTCTCTCCAAATGCTTCATTACCTTAAAATGAGCTCATAGTACATATTTACCACGTTGATATCATGCCCTCGAATATAATGTTACTAATACTCAGCTTAATTCACAAATTAGTTGACAAACTGTAGGAAGGCATTTGAAAGTTGATCTTACTCAATGCCCAGTAATATTCTTTAAAAGTTGATAGTACTGTAAGCAGACATTTTTGTAAAATTTATTTTGTACACTTGCTATTATTCTGGCTTTGTTAAGAAGAGAAACCAGAAAACAGATGAAGAAAATAAAAATAAAAAATAAGCTACGACCAGAAAAATTGAAGAAAGGTCCACTATAAAGTAAGCCAAATAATCGACTGGAGAAAGCATTGGCAAGACCAGTAATGACTCATTCTCAACTTCCCCAGGAAGTTCTCAGAATTGACAAACAAGTCCAACAAATAAAATAAAAATAAAAAATAAAAAGACTATGGAAAGGTGTGGAAAGATGTGGAATCCACTAAAAAAGCCACAGACAACATAACTTCCCCAGTAAGGTTAGGAAAAGCGCATCAGACGATGCACGGGCAGGACTCCAACACAAGCAAGTCGAGTATAAATTCATCTCCTCACCCGAGTTGACGATCAAAGTTATCCTCCGGGTTTCGGAGATGAAGCCCATGACCGGAGAACTCGTCAATCATTACTTGGAGTTGAAAGAACGATCCACGTGTCTGTACCCTGATCGCTCCTGGTTCCTGATCGGAACGCACGGGCAAGGGGCATGCACGAATATCACCTAAACAGGAGGCCAGGTACATATATTTTTTCTGTTCACTTGATATCTATGCTCTGCTTGGCTTTGCAGACTAAGGTGTAACTATCGATTTCGCTCGTCTATGTTGTTTTTGCCGAGTATATAAGAGCGTACTTGATGCACACCGGTTGGCATCTAATGATTAAGATGCTGCCCTTCACCTCTCAGTTCTATGAGGATATGTTGCTGCCTTTTGCTACTTTTTGGATACTATCTCAATTCATGTCGCATTCATCTTTCAAATGTGTGCAGAGACATTGATCTTGGCCTTTTGGGGGTGAGACAAAATGAGAAAGCTGATAATTCGGACATTCCTAGTGGATTTAGCTACTACATCAGCAGGCAGGTTAAGAAGGCGATCCCCTAATTTCTGATAAAATCGACGCGAACCAAGTGACGGAAGACATTTGTGACGCCGTATTCAACTTAACTTCCCCTGCTTATTGTGGGTTCACAATAAGCTGTGTATTAGAAGTACAATCTTCTTTCTTTGCGCCAAGTCTTTTTCGTTTTATTGTATTTTTCTATTTCACCTCAATAAGAGAACATCGATTGCTCAAAGGTTGTTCAAACCAAATTACAGTACTTCCCCAACTCAAGTAAATATGGATACATTCGCGTATCCTCGGCAGATTGATGATTTACCTACGGTACGTCTCATTTCCTACTTTGAGCTTGGACTGCACACAAGCATCTCAGATTTCTCAACATCGGTAAATGAAGGGCCCGGTGCAAAAGAAGTACAGGACATAATAATTGAGACTCAATCTTCTAGTTTTAAGAACGAAGCCCCAGTCGTCAAACAACTTTATCTGTTCTTTAATTGATAGTCTTCTGTGATTCTTTCTTTTCTCCCTCTGTAATCTCCTGAAAAGAATCTGCCAGGTTAACATTCTAGTACAATCAGGAGAAAACAAACAGGAATTGTAATCCTAGTTGGGGTACATCTGTTCATAACATAATCAGAGGTCCCGATGAGAATCTGTTATTACCTAAAAAAAGCTGGATGGTGTCATGGTGTGGTCATCTTGAGTGAGGAACATTTAAGCTTTGCTGCATTTGTCATTCTGGAGCTTGCGATGTATCCGAATTTCCGAATTCTATGTATGATGGCCTGATTTATGACTTACATCAGAAGAAAGCTTCGTACTAAACATAATTAACTCCTTCCATCGTGAAAAAGGAGAAGATGATGATCACCAGAATCAGTGAGCACACAGGTTTTACCCGGAAAAAGGAAGCCGCAATAACACTTTTTTTTAACCCTAAACAGACCTGTGTGTGGAATACTTCACACGACGCAGGTTTGATTCTCCAGCAGACCACGAGTCGCATACAATCTTATGTTTGTGTCACACACGAGGGCTTATGCTCAAATATCACCTGGTCCACGAGGTCAGAGGAATGTTTTCAGAGCCGCCCAGCGGGTTTATGCATCTAAGGCGGTGTCGCAAGTCATCCTAGAAAAATCCTGCTGTCTAGCGCTTTTCTTGAATCTGAACTTTCATCTATCATCATCTTATAACGGTGAAACTGTAAAATGACATGCACAAAGGAAGAAAAAAAGCGTTCATTTTCCTTTGCTGTCGAGTTCTAGGAGTGATCGGCTAAACTGGCCTCGCAGCACAAATATTAGGGGAAAAGTTCCCAGTTATCAATACCCTATGACCCGTGGATACCAATCATAGTTCAGTGTTATCTAAATCCAGAGAAGATGAAGCTAATCATCACGCAGCTCGGTTATAAACCTAGGAAAGCTCCCTTTTTTAACTAGACGAAGCACCAACAAAATCCCAACCGTGCATAACATGTTGGTGTACTGGCACATGAAGAGACCGTGCAGGGTGAACCTTTGCTATTGAAAAATTCTAACTCAAATTCACACTATGTCATTAATGAAATGAAATGAAAAAGTCTCCTATTGTAATCAGAGGTAAGTATCAGGACACATCACAGGAGCAAATCCCAGAAATTTCCTGGATGTTTTTGTCATTGTCATATGAGAAAGCAAAACCAACTTTTTTTTTAGTCAACAGCGCACCTTCCAGGATGAATAGAATATTAAATTAGTTTGATGGGTGTCCACCAGGACAAGGAAAAGCAGGCAAAAAACAACCCCCATCAGCTATCAATCGTGATCAAAATTTTTCTAACTCCACCCACGAAAAGTCTGGTAGCTTCTCAGAGAAGGGAAGACTTCAATAAAGGCCTTCCCAAATGGTGGTGTTGTTGATGTTCACTTCTCTTGCTTCCTCAAACCGAAGTGGGCTCATTCCTTGTACACTTGTGTGTTGAGTGAGGAACAGAACGGAAGGAGATGGCAGTTGTGATCAACCCGCAGAATTTGCCGGTCGGATACAGATTCCATCCGACCGATGAGGAGTTCGTCGATCATTACCTGACAAAACGAGTGCTAGGATTCGTAGACCGTCCCTGCATCATTCCCGATGTCGACATCTGCAGCTGGGATCCTTGGGTATTACCAGAGAAGTTCCACGGTAAGAACAGATACTACCATCACTTAGCTTGCCCCTTTGATTCAATTTCTCTGCAGCCATGATTGACAGAAACTTATTGCCTTAAGTTTTGAGTTTTTGGAGCGTAACACTTGCAATCAATCAGCAAAACCTCAAGGGATGTGCTGATAACATGTGAATTTGATAGTTTCTGGTGGTGAACTGTCACCTTATGAGGAGCAGACAATTGTGAAATGCAAATCCGCCGTTTTGCGGAGTGAAAGAAACATCAGTTCTTAATGAGAAATTGATGAGATTGACAGGTGCATCAATGATTGGCTGGGATCACCAAGTTCAAGAATGGTGGTTCTTCTGTCCGTATACACCCCAACAGGTTAAGAGATCGACTCCCTCTGGCTTTTGGAAGAAGACCGGTACCGACCGGAATGTCAAGGCCAGGCATATTGACAGAGTAATCGGTACTAAGAAAACACTAGTCTTCCACCGAGGTCGAGGCCCTAAGGCCGAGAAGACCAGCTGGGTCATCCATGAATATCATCTGCTCACCAATGATGTACTTAGTCTATCCGCCATGTACTCGTTATAATTAATTAGGTTCACAAGATACAAGAGTTTGATAACATGTCATACTACATGTAATGGTATTAACTGGTATAACATGGTCTTTTGGCAGTCAAATAGAACATATGTTCTGTGTCGCTTAAAGCATAAACGGGATGAGAAGGCTGATAATTCAACCCCAGAATCAGCTCGTGGAGTCATTACCCTGGCAGATTTCGATTTGGATCTTCACCAACCTGATCCTGAGGTCTCATTTCCCGAGGTGCGGAGGACAAAATGTTCTGTTTACACACTGAATATCTGTCTTAAAGAGCACACGAAATGTGTTAGTGGCTGATGTTTTGCTTGTTGATACAGCCTTTGGTCCAAGCAAAGATGAAGTCACTGATGGAGCACTTACATCAGACCGAGAACCAAGCTGAATTTAATTCGGCTGACCTCCTGCGGCTGCTTCAGCCTGCGCTAGGATCACAAAATATTAGCTTCCCCTCCAACATACAGCAGCGTGTGAATGAGAGTCAATCTGTTATGGACATATCATTGGACAATGGTGTTACTGATGAATCTATTCCATTAACGTTTGGAACAAGTGAAGAGGATGAAGATGTTGGTGAGATGCAAAATGCAGATCTTGCTCATGTCGACTTCTTCGACGGATACATGCAAACAGAGGTCAAAATTCTTCACTTGAAAGTCGTTTTGCTAAGATTATGCTTCAATTATTTCCTCTGATTCATTTTATCTCATGCAATCCGTTGTTTCAGTATGGCCAAACATCTAACTTGCATAATGAACATGCTATTCTAATGAACCGGCGAGCACAAACGACCGAGTCAGTCCACGGTGTCGTTCCTCTCGAGGAAAAGAAAGGCACGGTGGAGAATAAGTTTAACGGTTCACCTGCCGCCCCTGAGAAACCTGAGCCGCGCCCTGTACCTAAGGCGCCTCACAGACCTATGGCACCTCCCGTGCGACCTGCGAGCGTGAAAAGCTGTGGCAAAGATGAAGAGCCGAGGTTCGAAAAGGTTAAGAAGGAAACTGCAGCCATAAATGTCAAACCAGAATGCATATCTTTGGATGAAACAGCAGCCAGAGCAAAGGTGAAAACAGCTCCTAAACTCAACCCATTTTGTCTTATTGATTCTTCATTTTCTAGTTTCCAGCTGATTTTCTCTTTTCTTTTTCCCTGTCATCTCACCATTTGAAAATGCTGTTCTGTTGGCAGGTACTGGAATACAAAGAGCACGGTTCAGCCGGCAACTCAACCCAGAAGAAAAAGAGCAAGGAGATTGAACATGCTAGGGGAAAATCAAATTCTGTGGCTGCACCGACCGGAGCAACCAGCGAGAGCACAAAAAGTTCGACAAATCCTCCACCGCCTTATCTTCTGAACGTGCTTGTCGGGGTTTTCCTGTTGCTAGCCATCACTTGCCAAGTACTTGGTTTCTGATTTTCCCGGCCATTTTTCCCCGAGTGCGACACAGCATGATTGACAAGTAGTAAAAGAGGGTTATGGCCGTCGTGTCACGGTTCATGTGCGGGTAGCTTGTCTTCCTTTTGATGCTAACGCTTTGCACTTCTTTTCGCCTTGGCGGAATTCGAAGATCTATCCAGATGTGCGATTGCTCTGAAATTTACTTTCTTCGTTCTCTGCTGTATATATAAAGCGAAGAATCAAAAAGTTACCACAGAGATGTTTCCGTTGGAAGATTGCATTCCATCGTTACCGCGTCTTTCTTTGGTTCATCAGACTCGTTCAAGGATCGATCCAGTGAGATTGGTTAGACGCTGTAGGCAAGGCCAATGGACACAGCACGCATACTGATCGGTCTGCATTGAACGAAGCCCGCTTTATGAGAAGTTAAGATCTTTATCTGTAAGTTCGGGACATTGGGAGCTTTTATCTTTGGCAAAATCAAACAACAGCAGAGCCGGTGGCAACTCTGAGTCTTCCTAGGCTAGAATCACATACATGTAGCCACAACACAAGAAACAACAAAGGAGGATTTGGGGGCGGGTGGGGAAGAGTTAAAGAGTTAGGACATTCACAAGACTAAAAGATGATGACAAACGCCACAAAACTAAGGTCTCGATGCTCTCGGAGATTGGGTTTTTTTTTCTTTTCAGCACGCCACGGAGCGCTTGGGTACCTCAAAATCTCGATAAGGTGCTCGAGTTACTTTAGCACAAACCTCATGCGTCGGCGGTGCTCGAGCTTTTCCTAGCACACCACGAGGCACGTGGCTAGCTGAAAATCCGATGGTGCGGAGCACAAACCTTAGGTCTCGATGCTTTCGAAGCTCGAGCTTTTCTTTCTGCCACTTGATGCATGTTTAGAATTGCTCCGAAGGAGCGCTTCAGGAATACGAAATGCTCTTAACAATGCTTCACGGAGCACTGAAATCCTGTAGTGAGGACCCCGGTTTTTAGGTGCTTCAGTTTTCGAAGCTCGAGTTCCGTATAAAAGAGTTTGACCATCGTTATTGCATCGTCATCTTTAGTTGTTCTCTAGGGTCATTTTGCCTTGGACCGTTGGCTGAGGGTAAACAGTTCTCGGGTAAAGCGGTCCTCAGTCCGGAATTGGGACCCGTCCTTCCGGCTCCCGGTTCCAGTCGAGTTCTGGAGAGCCTAGACTAACTATCTTGTTCTCTACATGGTTTAAAAGCTAAAACAAAAGTCAGCATATCTTTTTGGGAAAATGTCCTAAAGCCAATTTAGTCATAAACCTTTTGAGATGGCGCCAATTTAGTCCTTCAGAATAATTTAGCTGAAAATACCTAAGTGGATTTCCAGTCAGCGCCGATCGTCCTAGACCGGCACTGATATGGTCGCCAAGAAACAAAAGTGCGTCGTTTTGTTTAATCAATCAAAAAAGAAAACATCCTAGAAAGTTCAAACGGTGTCGCTCACGTTCTCTGCCTTTTTCCTGCAAGCGAACTTCTGGAATGCCAACTGATGAAGGAAGCACCCTAATTCCTAGCTGCCCAAACCGATTCGATCACAACTCAAATCGT
>JANUWG010000905.1:0-10114 GCA_025175695.1 Eugenia klotzschiana | reverse complement strand
GACCCGTCCCATGTCGGCGGAGCGCTCGGGAAAGAGGAAGCCGAAAACCGGCAAAAAGAATGCCTTTTGAGCTAAATCGACAAGGGAAAATAAGTGCAGAAGCTCTATCTAGACAGCGTAAAATTGTGTTACCTACGGCGAAAGATAACTGAATGAATTAGGCCTATATATAGAGGGAGTGGAACATAGTTGCTTGCCCTCTCTCCAAACAATGTCTATCACTACAACTCTGTTTTTGTGGAGATTGGACCAACATTGAAGCTCGTTTGTTTGTCGTCGCATTATGAGTAGTTCTGGTTTGCGCATCGAACTCTGCTGGAGCCACAGAGGCTCCACCGGATGCATAGATCTTGCGTCACGGGTCTTTCGGATGATTATTTCATTTTTGGCGGTTCGATTCGAATATGCAAAAAGCTCTGGCGATTCTTCAATTTGCTTCCACTCTTTCAAAAGAAAACTTCAATCTAACAGAGTTCATGATGACCGTACAATTCCTAACCTACCTTGCCAACCGGGTTACCTTCTTGACTACCCCCAAAACAAGCCTAAGTCTGACAAGCATAGATGCATTGTGGCACGCCAATCATCAATTTCAGAGATGAGTTAGTACACAAGTGACATATTCCAGTGGACACGGAAGACATTCCCAACGCCCATCATTTCAGAAAAATACAAGCGACTAGGGACCATCTAATTCCCATTGATATTCAGCCCAGGACCAAAAAAGGCTGCTACTGCATGCAGATGGAAGTGCATCGTATCAAGGTTGTTGCCCAAGAAGCGATGGCCTGTAGAATGCGTGGGTTTGAGCTATCTCGATGCGATCTCGAGGATCATTCATGGATTCATCTCTCAATGCCTGCAGAATAGCTTCTGCTGGGAAATCCCTGCAAAAAAATTGATAAAAATCACATTTTGTTGCCGCACTCCCCCAACATCAACAACATATCAATGGTACAGAGCAAAGTAATTTAACAAAATGCTATGCCGAAGTCTATCTAATTCACTGGACTGTGAATTTATGCACATTACCACCAGAGGGCTTGCACATAGATGGAATTCAACAATTTTGCGGCAACTCATCCATTCTGAGAGATATAATATGCACACATACGGTCATGTCATCTTCAAATGTTTGGGCAAAAAATTCAACAGAGAGTGGCTATCAAGCCCATGAAAGACACGGATCAATCAATTCACTTGGGTACACTGCCTTCAATTTCTATGATACAAGGAAAGAGAAAAAGGGACCCAGAAGAGGCTCGAAATATAAGAGCTTTTGTTACCTCAAGATAAGAATTTTGTATAGTTTCTTCAAGATTGGGCACAGCTCCACAGGAGCCACTGGTTTCTTTTCTTCAGGATGCAGTACACTCAAGCATGACTCGCTCAGCAGCTCGTAAAAGGCTTTCACGGCAGAGACTCCCTACAATCACAATCACAAGACAGAGCAATTTCATCACATAGTAAATTAGAAGTTAGAATGCATGCCTTGCCTATGGATAAAGCAAAATATTGTACCTAGAAATTTAACAGTGGACAAACAATCTTCAACATTTCAATTCTTTTGGTGTTCAGTCATAAGCCCAGCCCTTTTAGCAGGGTTTAGTATTTTAGTGAGAGACTGAGAGATACCTTATTGCAATACGTGTTGGAGAGGACAAGACTTACTGTGCCGCCTATGCTCTTTTCCCACTAGGGCTCCACATACAATTCTTACTGAAGCCCTCCCAATCACAAGATTGCTCACCCGAAAGCACCGGACTATCCAGTACTTTGAATAAGATATGCATATACTTTTTTATTTGGTCATATATCCATCTAATTAGGAATTGAAAATGGGTGACACGTGGTATAAATCTATCCCAAAGGCATGATGATTGGAAGACACTCTTTTGACTAGCTCTTTCGGTTCAAAGACATCCACGAAAATCTGAAATAAAAAGTCTCATATTTACAGAATCAAATTCAAAAGTTTCTACCAACAGCACCTAAAGGTGATTGAGATTGAATACCTGAATCATTCCCTTCCCCTTGATATTATCGCCCATATCAAGGTTCAGCTCTCCACTAGCTAACTTTTGTCCATACCATGCATTACGACCCTTCAGCAAAGTTACATATGTGTCTGCCAATAAAGGCCCTGCAAGTTTCTCAGGATCCTTCGCCAACAGATGTGTAATGAATATCATCTCTGATGTACAATGTGCAAAATATACCGCTTTACTGGTGGCACTTTCCTTTGTCAGAGCTGCAATCATACCTGTGAAGTTCAAGTTGAAAGGAGCTGTAACTGTAAGAGGTACAATCGCCCAATTGTATAGCTTACCAAAACTTCAAACCTACTATAAAAGGCTCCCAAACAAAACTGGAGGAAGGAACTATTAATGATTTGTTAGGAGAAAAGGGCATTTCGACAGGACCACATTTTTCCCAATTCTAAAGTAAAATTGCCAGGCAAACAACTTTACCTGCTCCAATGGCATAGACATTCTTTAAACCACCCATAACTTCGTGAGTAACAAGGTCTCCATTGTCCCACACTATAAAGTGGGGCTGCCTCAAAAACTTTGCCAAAGGCTTCCTCCACTTTGCAGATCCACATATTCGAGCATTAGCATACTCCTTGTTGTATATCTCTGAGGCGATATTTGGTCCTCCGAGATATAAAATGTTCTCTAGTGGCACTCCAGCTGCAAAGAACAATGATGGAGACAATATTAAGAAGATAGTACCCCTAAGAGGAGAGCTCTTTTTGCAAGAAGAGCTTTCTCAATCAATTTCCTTTCCTTTTAAGCAGGCTGCCTTTTAAGAAGAGCTTTCTGTAGCGCTTGTAATGTGAATCATCTTAATCAGACAAATATATTCATATTATCACTCATAATAAAAGTTGAGTTACTTTGCTAATACAACAGAACACAACGGCTGAAGTATGTTAGTCCAAGAAAATGGATACTAGGCCTCCCATGTAACAGACAACAATGTCTCGTTGGTCACGAAACTGGAAAGGATAAGGGCTTACTTGCTCGATTAATCATTTGGGTGGGAGTAATCACGCGGGGCTCGGTCTCCAACTCTGCCTCCACACCCTTTGCCAAGGATATGATAACAGGCATTGTAATCCTTTCTTTCCAATACATACTAATTTCCTCAAACACTTGGCGGGTCTCTGTTGAAGGCAACCCATTCACTACAATGTCGGCATCCCACGCAGCCTCCTGCAAATTGGTGACCACCTTCATAGGGCAAAGAGGGGTGTCGATCATGTTCAAGCAGAACCCGTCTTTCAAAATCTCGTCCGCAAACAACGTCCTATCACCTAATCTTGCCTCGACATACTTCAAGTATGCGCACCTCCTAATGAGCCGCCTCAACACATCCTCCCTCGAATTAATCACTTCGAACAAATGCTCAGCCGTGGCCTTGTCGATTGATCTTCCGGGCCTCCTCCAAATACGAATCAGAACTTTCTCCCTCAAGTGACCATAACTATCTTGCAACATAGCTGCAAAAACACTGCCCCAAGCGCCAGCTCCAACACCAACGATCCTGAGTGGATCACCCTCTGATTTTCCCATGAGGCAACGGAGCTCATCCAGCTTCTCCTCGAGAGACCCATTGATACTCGGAATCGACCCATTTGAGTAAGCATTATTAGTCATCTCTTCCGAGGTCTCCCCTATCTCTTCCTTTCTATTCACTAAGTTTAGCTCAACGCTCAGGACTGATGAAGAACACAGGTTGAATTGAACACCCCGTTCCTAGGCGATTACCTTAATCCCTCCAAAAGAGGTTTCAGCTCGACAGTGTTTAGGACTTCAAGAACTGCGTGGAAGACCATGCAAAACAAGACCCAACTTTGGGTGCTCGGCATCTTCCTTTTTATCAACCCCACCAAACCAAACTGTTCAGGGCACAAGGAAAAACAAAGATTGAAACGTGGGAAAGAAATGCACTTGATCTCAATTCGGCGGATTATTCAACGCGGGGCACGTCGATTTCGAGGGTTCTTTGTCTGCATCTGCTCGTGCCATCCAAAAAATGCAACAGAAAGCTGAAGGGAATTGGCAAAGGGGGAGAACTTGACGAGGAGAAAGAAGAGGAAAGGCAAAAGCAATAAGAAGCTTCGTCCTCCCACGTTTTCTCCGGCAACAAACCCACTTTGTACACGCGTGATCACGTAATTCTGTCGAGTCCCACTGTTTTCGCTTCGTGTCTGAAAACTAGATACGAAGGCTGTGGCGATTCTCCCAATTAAAAACGCGATCTTTGACTTGAACAAACATAGAAAGAAGACAGAGGAAATATTATTTTTTGTTCGCGTTTCTTGTTCCATTCGGGGATTGAAGTGAAGAAGCAGGTTCGCCGAGCGCCTCCGGCGAAACGCAGAAAGCCACCGTTGCGCACACGGCTGCACATATCACGCAACCAATGCCGAAAGTTTCGTGCTTTGTTCAAAGAACACAACCATCGGAGATTCAGAATTCTTTGTGCCCTGCTTAGATTTCATGAACGCAATTGCAAAAGGAAAGTTCCTTTTCATCACGGCCCAGCTCATGTTCATCGGACTCATCGTACGGGAATATTATCGAAATGCAAAAGAGGCGGCCCATGTTAGGCTCATACCGACTTCGCTCGTTCCAAATTCCATTCGACACGGAGAGTTCCAGGATTTGTTGCTTGCCAAAGTCGTGCATAGCTCAGCAAAACTGATGAGCTTCCTTGATATTAAAATCCAATAGAAACTTCACTTTTTGTTCCCCAAAAGAAATCACAGAAGACAATTTAAGAAGAAGATAGAAATCCTTCTGTTATCTGCAACAGTCCATGCCTAAATATTTCTATGGACGGTGAAAATAATTTTCGATCATCCATTTTTTTAATTGATACAATCGATCACTTTTAGCAAAATACTTTTCGGACCATTCATTTTTCGCGAAATAAATAGAACCTAGATCGCTTTCGTATCACAGCCTAGAGCCGCCTTTTTTCTTTTTCACATTAAGTGTATACTTATCTTTACTTAATAGCATTTTAATAATTCTTCGAATGGTAACTTTTCTGTAAAAAATGGTTTGATTTGTTCGGAACGAAAAAGGACCCAACGTATAACTTAAGCCGCGAAGTTCGTTCAATTATGAACATAAAAAATTAATTAGTAATATATCTCGCTAGTAACATTTACATGTGATTAGTGCCTTACTGATTATATTTAGTCTTCCTTCTGAAAGTATAGTAACTTTTTTTTCGATGGAGACCGTTGTTATTAATCTAGAGAACGGTAAATGTGCCTTCTATTTGGAATTTAAGCGACGGGCTTTTATCTCAATTATATATCTTTTAGGTAACTTTTAATCCATGATTAGTAATTTCTTTTAGGCAATGGATAGGGGCAAATAAGATTACCGCCGCGTTATTGCATCGTTAGAGGTTCGGTTAAAACTTAAAACCCCCGCGCAGGAGCTTCATCGGTGTCCGAGGTAACACTGACCATGCCCTCTTGCCCTCCTTTGCTTTCAACGCTTGTTTACGTGATTCTCGACAGGATCACTTGGGTTTTCGATTCAGAACGAGGGAGGGAAATGGGTTCGCGTGCTCGTGTCTTCCTCTCTCCCGGGAGAGCAAAATCACTTTCGTGCACGAGGACAAGGTGTTTGCCTAAATGCTTCGGAGACAAACGTGGGTCTCCTCGGATATGTGCAG
Organism: Eugenia klotzschiana; assembly: GCA_025175695.1. Taxonomy (NCBI): domain Eukaryota; kingdom Viridiplantae; phylum Streptophyta; class Magnoliopsida; order Myrtales; family Myrtaceae; genus Eugenia; species Eugenia klotzschiana. Next base: position 4,411 of record JANUWG010000905.1, on the reverse strand, counting down.
GGAGTTGGATATAACTTGAATTGGGAAAAGACCCGGTGAAGTGGCAACGTGGGAGCGCTGGATTTCTACGGCTGTTCACCAGCACAGAGTGCGCCTTTCTTGAAATGCCCCTTCTTGAGTTAAAAACTTTTTGAAGAAATCTCTGCTGGAAAAGGGTTATCTCTACGGGATCCTCAAGAATCCTTGTGGACAACAGTAACTAAGTTGAGGACACGATGTTGTTGAAGAAGGCATCTGTGATTGATGGATGTTGAATTGATAGGTGTGTAAAATCGGTTATTCTGGTATCTAATCTTTCAAAAAGATCTGCCTTTGTCACCAAAAAAGCAGCATCTAGTTTTGCAGGTTCTAAGGAGGCAGCTGCATTCCATTCCATGGTCAATGCAGGATCTGGTTCTAGGAGAACGGGAATAATGTAGGTTTCTGTGTCACTCGCTTTTTTTGTTGACTATGAAGTTGGAACTGTGTCGCATTGTAGTATTCCCAAGGAGGAACCTCGGCAAGCAACTTTGATGTTAGTGAAGTAAACACCTGTCTTATGGTTAGAACGTTACAGAAGCATTCTAATGAACCTTGTTGGTGTACTGTAATGGAAGTGCTGTTGAATCATTGGCAGTATGACTAGAATGAATGGTTGATAGTATTCTTGAGATTTTTCTAGTCTTTACATGCATACCCTGTATAGCACAATAGGTCCGTTTCAAGCGAATATTCCCTTTCAATTGGCAAATGGGCCATCACTTCAGTAGGCGATGCCTTGATCTGTCAAGTGTCTTTTGCAGTTCCAATGGTCTGAAAAGTAGAGGGAAATTTTGAGCCACTACATTTTAGGTTCAATAACGTGGGCCCCGGGGTCCGTCCACATCAACTTGAACATATCTACAAGTGCAGACTGGGCAGTGACTCAGCAGAACATGGATTCTGAGCACCATTGACTAACATGGTCCCAGTCATCCTGAGAAACAAATCCCAGGATATGTTGAGTGGAAAAGATCTTCTCTCTCTCTTTTAAATCTCTTTTTTGTCTAGCCTAAAAGTAGTATTTCTTTTGGCATTGTAGGATGGATACAAGTTTTGACTGTTCATTGGTGTGTCCTTTTTGTCTAGCTCAAAAGATGCATTTCTTTTGGTATTATTGGAAGAATACAAGTTTTGAATGTTCATTGACATTGTCGCGTAAAGCAGAAAATAAGGTACATGAGAAAGCAAAATAAGCACATTGCTAAGCGAGTTAATTTTAGAGAGAAGGTTTTGATCTGAAGTCCTCACTGTGTAATTTTGGATAAATACTAAATGCTAATACGTAATTTGTCTGCTGATTCTGCCCTTTGTTGGTGATGATGGAGATCAAACATGGGAGTCTGTCTTATTTCCCAGTGCAATTTTAACAAAGTGAACAAGTTCATTGATTAAACGGATATTGGAAAATAACAATCATGACTCCACTTTCTTTTGCTTCTAATGTTTTGATGAACTGTACGTGCAGCATATGAAGCTCTGTTTCTGTTTCTTCATTTCGTAGACATCTTGCCCTTTGGTTTTGTGCAACTCAAGGACAACATCCGCCCATTACCAGGTCTAATATTAAGTGTATGTATCCTATAGTTAAATTGTTTGTTCCCATGGTTGTGTGGCACCTCAAGGGATGTACCAAGTTCAGAGTCTGCTGATGTCTCAATCCTTACACCTTCACTCACTTATGTTCTGTTCCTCTAGGCTGAACTGTGATGGGCTTGATAGCAACCTCACTCAGCGACGCAATATTGCACGAGATTCTTGCTGAGATATTCTTAAATGCCCATTGTTACTGGGGCTATACTCAGATTGTTGGCTCTAACGTGACCTATAAGACTCAGTGACAAAAGTCTGCACCTCATAACGGGAGATTGCTAGCGGAGCCTACAGTTCGATCAATGAGCAATATCATTCAGTAAGCTATCTGTTTAAGCTTTAATTATCTGACGTGGAACTCCTCCCAGTCTCATACTTCACCAGTGCATTTAACCAGTGCATTTAAGCAATATTTATTGCTGTGGTTCCCTACGTACAGAGTGCTCATCTCAAGGATGCTCCTATAATCAGGGAAATGATATGTTTTAATTTTCTGTGTTGTTGATAATAGCAATTATCACTTGTTAACATATCATTGCTACTTGTCTGAAATCTTTTTTGTATGCAATTATTCAGAATGTAGAAGAAAAGTCATGCAGGAGATCAACTTCTAGTATCTGTCCATACCATCAATGTCATGGGCACTGCAAATTTTTTGGAGATGAATTGCATCAGTGTATGCTGCATGTGCAGTTGCTTGTTCTTTTTTGCTGATGGAAAATAATCTCTCTGTCCGTCCGTCTATCTATCTGTCTCTCTCTCTCTCTCTCTCTCTCACTCATTCGCGCGCACACACGCTTGCTGGTGCAGTTGTACTTGGCCTTCATCTGGCACAGAGGCATTTCTTTTTTGAAATGCCACTCATTATGTTTCTCCTTTGTGAAGGGTATATCAGTGGCCTACCTTTCTTTTAATTTTTAGGCCAGAATGGCCTTCCTTTCCATTTATAGTCAATATGTCCTAAATTATCATGATTTTCTTTCGTTCGCTTTGTCGATTTGTCATATATATCATGTCTAAGGGGTTTGGAGCATGTTCTCTTTTTCCATTCTACCTTCTCATAGTTAAGTAAGCATTAGTTTCTTAAACATATCTGATACAGGCTAGCCTTCTCATTACTTATAATACATGAGAAGATACAAGGAATTAGAATAAATAGTATGATCAACGCTTTATAGTATATGTAACTAGAGCATTCCCCCTAGCCTTTGGCGAGGGTCTTCCTGTTTTGCTTTGCTTCTCTACAGGAACTCGAGAGATTGAAAAGGTGAGTATCATGATAAGGGCGCTGTCTTCTGAAATATTCTTTGGCCAGGTGCAAGTATCCTTAGGGGGTCATAAGCAGATTTTCTCCTTACAAAAGCTTCCCAGCGTGGGCCAAAGTGGGTCTTCCAGTCTTCCTGTCTAGTATAGTGAGGCAAATACTGCTTCACCCCAAGATGGGCTGATTCACAAAAATCTAATATTCTTTTGTTCTGATAGAGTATGTGATCCAAGCCGTCAGTTCCTGTGGAAGAAGGAACTGCAGAGGAAAGGAATGCCACCAAATAGAAAATATCATCCTCAGGAATCGCTACAGAAGTCCTATTGTCCCACCTGCAATAAATTGACAAATTTATCAGTCAGATTTGGATTTTCTTGAAACTTGAAGGATTAAATTATTGTTTCTGCATGCCATTACTTTGATTTGTTGACTGGGTAGATGAGAATGGGACCATTGCTCGTGTCTGTGAGGATATTGCCAAAGACTTCTTCAGCAAATTGATGAACTTTGCTTCTGGGTATGAGAAGATTAAGCCAAGGATGCGGAACTTCCCAGAGACCTTTTGACCTGAGTTTGACCTCAGCTATGTGAACTCTGTCCAAGAAATCTATATATGATACTTCTGATAGGAAAAGCGTCGAGGAGATGTAATTCAACGGAGATAATAGCCTCTCAACCTCCTGAAATGTAAAATGACCTATTAAAATCTTTCTTTTTTTTCAACTAATGATGGCACTTACGTTCAGAATAAAATTTAAATCTTGACTCCAATATCTTACTTCAATTATGATATCTGTCTGCCCCAGGTTGAAGTACTTGGCCACCTCAAGGCAGAAGAGAGTTCGTCCACCAGATTCAAACCGGCTTGCTTGAAGTGGGTCTTGTGGACTAAAGGATGACCTCCAGTTATTTAGAAGGCCAGTTCTGTTTATTATCACAAATCCTTCAATGTAGTCAAATGTATTCTCTGAAGATATCAAATGCTCTTGATCTCTAGTAAATGTGTTGAAATCTGAGTAGAGCATCCGAATCCATTTCACCTGTTTAAATTGGTAACCATATTAGAATACTTTGTAACTCCACTGCATTAAATCTTGCAATTATATGTGTAAATGTATGAGTATGTCTGGATTCATCTGCGATCCTCTACTTCTCAATGGGGGTGATCTTATGTTTACATCTACTCCTCAATGGGGGCATATAGTGTAAACAATTATGTAGTGTTATGTAGGTACAAGTACATGGGTGTGGGTGTTTACCTTGTCAGGTGCCGGTTCAAGAGATATTCTAGCTTGGGTGATGATACCAAATTGTCCGAGTCCTCCAAGGACACTATGGAAGAGATCTTCATTCCGAGTCTCTGAGCACTTTACTATCTCCCCCTTCCCTGCATTTAGTTTACAAAATGAGCAAAATTATCATGTATTCACGTGGACTTGGAGTGCTTCAATAAGAGAGAGAATTTGGGCGATTTGTCGTGGAGAACCTGGCAGATAAGATGTACTAGGATAAATAATCAGTGCACATAGGACGAAA
>JANUWG010000904.1:0-10117 GCA_025175695.1 Eugenia klotzschiana | reverse complement strand
GATCTAATCATATTGCCGTTTAATAAAGTTTAAAAAATAAGCACTTCTCGCTCTGAAAATAACTATATGTTGAGCAACGCTGATATTAGCGAGTACTTACATTAGATACATCATGAACCACGTCACGTGATCTTAAGTTCAATATTGAGAGTACTATCTAGTAGACGCACAAAAAGTAGACAACAATTAAAAGTATGTGTCCGATAATTACTACGACCAATTGTGCTTGTGTTCTCGGGGTTCATATTAGTTGGCCAAAGTTCAAAGGAATCTACGAGAGCTTTTAAATGGGCACAGGCTGAAAATCTTATTAACTGGGGCGTTTCTCATCTATGAATAGCAATATCATACATGAATAGTGAGTCTACAAATGTATGCTTGAGACATAAAAGAAGGGGAGCTTTTGTACATGAATTTTCATAACTTGCTTGCTGGCTTCCTCCTCTACCTACACAAAAACTAAGGAGGATTTCTCCATTAAGTTGCACTAAATAGACTACACTGGATTAGTAAGGCAAGTCTAAGAATGGCTTTACCGAATGGTTGTAAGTGAATGTGCTCAAGTAAGCATTTTAATGTTTGATAATTGCGCAATAATATTGCATAAGTGAGTCTGAATCACGCCCTCTAGTGATGAACCTTTTCCCACCCCGTGTCAACCCACAACCCAAAGGCCAACAAGAAAAGCAAAAACAGGAAAAAAAGAAGGCAAAGCTCATTAATTGCATATGATAAAACTCATTTATGTCAGTAAGGTCTCCCAAGTTATTTTAAGTGCACTTTTTGGATCGTGTCACTCAAGGACCCCCCCAATAGTATTTCAATATTACTCAGTGCAATCATTCTCTCTCTCTCTCTCTCTCTCTCTCTCTCTCTCTCTCTCAAAAGAAAAAGAGAGGTGGTCTCCATCAATGGCTGGTGGCTAATATAGTAGAAGTTCCACCTTCATCACTCACTCTCTCTCTCTCTCTCTCTCTCTGATCCATTTGAATGTCTTCTTCCTTTTATTTGCGAAAGACAGAGAGAGAAGCTTTCGCAGCAATCAAGCAATCTCTGAAAGATAAGGAGAGAGAACCAGAGAACCCTAGAGATGAGAGCGATGGATTATTGCCATTAGGGCATCTGGGTTGTGTGCTGTACTTTCTTCTTTCTCCCACCCTTATTTAACCCCACCTCTTCTCATTTTTCCCATTCCTCAGCCCTTCTTTCCTTTTCGCTCTCTCTCTTACTTTCTCTCTTTCCATTTCCTCGGGATCTGATGATCTCTCTGATATTTGCCTCGACAACAAGAAGACAACTTCTCTTTTGTTCGAGGCTTTTCATCAGTTGAATCTCAATTCCCGAGGAAACTCTGTCTCTCTCTCTGGTGTATGTTTACTCGTCCTTCTTGAACGAGAAAAAGTTACAGAAGAGTGACGATAGCAAAAGCCAGCAAAAAGAAGCTTAAAAAGGCCGTGGTATTACATCCCTGAGCTGATAGTGAAGACACATTCGAGGTTTGGTTCGATCCTGTCATCAGATCTGTTCACTGTGAGCTCAGTTTCTAGGGTTTCTTGTTGGAGTTCTCTTGTTCTTGTTCTTGCTCTTCTTCATCTTCTCCTTCTCCTCCTCGAACTTTGGTTTGATACTAATGCATTCAATTAAGTGCAGTTAATTGGCATTAGAGTGATCAGTGCTCGAGTAGGGGGATGAAGCTTTTGATGCAAATTTTAGGGTGGACATTAGGATTATCGCTTTGTTCAGACAAGAAGCCATGATTGTGTTAGGCTAAAAGATCCAACTGTTTGGTGGGTTGTTATCATTTGAGTGCTCTTGCGCACAAAACAAGTTTTAACTTCAAATCTCTTCCTTGTTTCAGTTCTTTCTGGGATTTGAATAAGATAAATTATGTCACCTCATATTAATAGTTTCTGATAAATTGGTCTTTCGTTTCCTCTTTCTCCTAGACAAGTTTGCTGCTCCCAATGGTGTCGCATTTTCCATCTAGGGTCTATATTCCTCTTTTCCCACATCTCCCGAATTTAATTATTTTGTTTGTCATATGGGTGCATCGATCATAAGTATTCCTTTCAGCAATAAAAACAACATGATTATTTCTAGTTAGCTAGCTAAGCTTGATTAATTATCTTTTACATAGGAGAAATCTGCACGGAGATCTTTTTCGTTTTGTCCTTTCATGAATTCATGTGCGGCTGGAATTTCTTCAACCCTTCCATAACACCAATATTCTTTCATAGACATGTAAACCTCGATTAATGTTCAATCATAGAGAAAGGATTTAGAAAGGGTCATCTAATGCAAATATGACATTACTGTCATTTGCATCATAGAAACTACTTGGAATTCATATGTCCGCGTTACATATTTCTTGAATTTTCATTACTTTAATTAATTTCAGTTTTTTTTTTGGGGTAGAGAAAGATACTTTTGTGAACTGGGTTTCATGTTGTAGCATGACTAAACAGAAAAGCTAGTGGCTTTGAATTAGATTTATCAGGTCTTCTTTATCTGATGAACAAGCATGTACTATCCAATGAGCTATCTTCTTGCTTAGATTTAGTTTTTTCGTTCAGTAAATTTTAATCTGGCATTTTCTTTTTGTACTAATTCACATTGAAAATGCCTAAATAATTAAGATCGATTCAAGAAAAAGAAAAGCATCCAAATTCCGTAAATGGTTTAAGTTGATGATCCTTTTTTTTTTAATTGTTCATTCTTCACTAAATTGTAATTGTAATGTCGGTTACAACATGTTACACTGGGCAATTAGATTTGATCTTTCAGAGGTGTTTTGTCTTTCTTCTATAACATAACGACCAAAAAGTCTTCAAACGAGAGGAATATAAACCTAGCAACCCTATGTTGCTGCTGTCTACTAAAGGATAAAACATACTTCTCACTTTCTTTTTGTTTGTGTATGTTTCTTTTACCTCCTTTTCCTCTGGGTTTGGAGCCTGTTAAACAAACTCATTGAATTTCGCACCATATATTAATCAAAAGTACTTTCAGTGCGGAAAAGTTTACTCCATCTGCATATTGTCCCAAGTAGTGTTCAACAATTTATTGGTAAAGTGCATTAGAAATCCTAAAACTTGTGCACGGAATGCAATGAAGTTGTTGACCCTTCAAATGATTCAATTAAGTTCTAAACCTTTTTTTAGAAAGTGAAATTAAGTCATTTTGATGAATGGTACCTAAAACGGCCTTCGTAGCATCCTGAAGTTACAGTTCTCTACATAAGATTTACGATCAGTTGCACATTTTAGTACGATTATAGGCCTTAGTCCAATTAATTAAAAAGGTTTAGCACTCAATTACATTCCTTACATTAGATTTAGGACTTGGGGTGCAATTTTCCCATAATTTATTAGGCCAACTTGGTGCATATTTAACTAACTAGTAAAATTCAGTGCCATAGTGTTTGCTGTTATCGAGAATCGAAAGTTCTCTCAGTTTGGAGAAGATTATTCAAACATCTTAAGTAAGGTTAATAGTTTATGTCCAATAACGGGTTTTCCTTCAATGCATTTTTGAGGTAAAAGGTATGTGATATGAATTTCATTTAATGAAAAAAGTGACCAACAGAAATCATACCTTTTCAAAGGTCCGGCAGACATATAATCATATTGGCTCTCTAGGTATTTTGTTTGGTTCAGACAAGACAAGGGTCAATGAGATGTTGTTGTCAACTAGAACTGCTTAATTACATCAATTGCATGCGATGCATTAATTCTTCTTCTCCACCAAAGAAGAGAGAAGACAATGATATACCTATGTCTGCATTAAGTTGCTAGCATAAAGTACTCGATTGTTGTCAACCTTTTTTCCTATGTTTCTCACTGAGATCCTCCAAGCATTGTTATTACTTTTCCTTCATCATGGCCTCAGCACAATCGAAAACATATTTATAAAGAATTGCTCGACTAAGAAGCCCTTAATGATTTGTTTTCTTGCGTGTAATTTGCAGGTCTTGCAAAGTTGCCTGGGAGAAATATGAATTCCTTTTCACATGTTCCTCCAGGCTTCAGATTTCATCCCACAGATGAAGAGCTTGTAGATTACTATTTAAGGAAAAAAGTCGCCTCAAAGAGAATTGACTTGGATGTTATCAAAGATGTTGATCTCTACAAGATTGAGCCCTGGGATCTTCAAGGCATCAATTATCCTATAATGTAGTATTTAAAAAAAAAGGATTCTGGGAAGTTTATATTTTCTATTAACTTATTCGTTAATTTTGGCAGAATTGTGCAAAATAGGGACTGAAGAGCAGAATGAATGGTACTTTTTTAGCCACAAAGACAAGAAGTATCCAACTGGAACTCGCACTAACCGGGCCACAAAAGCTGGATTTTGGAAGGCGACGGGAAGAGATAAAGCTATTTACTTGAAGCATAGCCTCGTCGGCATGAGAAAAACCTTGGTATTCTATAAAGGGCGTGCCCCCAACGGACAAAAGTCTGACTGGATCATGCATGAGTACCGGCTCGAGACTGACGAGAATGGGACTCCTCAGGCAAGAATGGAAGTTAAATAAGTCATTGCTTTAAAAGTAAAAAAGTTGCTTATGAGGAGGTCGATTTCGTATATGGATGCATGGTTAATTGTGATTACAATTGAGTCTCTCTACGGATACTATTAGATTCCTGAGGGGTAATTTATAGGACATGTCTGATAATCTCCACCTTTCAATTAGGCTTATCTGGATAGATACATGGTACTTGTGACAAAAGTTAATTAATTTGGCACGAAGGGCATGCATAACATATATGCAAGTGTCGTTGAACAAGGTCATGTTACAAAGTTTATTGCATCAATTGGACATTTTCCTCACAGTATAATTAGAGTTCCTGTGTGATTTTCCAAAATGAGTCACAAAAGATTAACTCGATTGATTATGAATTTCAACTGTCATTTGCTCGGTTAAGATATCCCTTGAACATCATAGCCTTTCTTTCTTTTTTTCCTTTTTTTCATGAGGACATTGTTTTTCTTGTTCAACAGGAGGAAGGATGGGTTGTGTGTAGGGTTTTCAAGAAACGGATCACGTCAATGAGGAAGATCGGCGAGTATGAATCACCATGCTGGTATGATGACCAAGTCTCTTTCATGTCAGAGCTTGATTCCCCAAGGGGGATTTCTCATCCCTACCCGTCGTCCTACCACCACCAATATCCTTGCAAACAAGAGGTCGGGTTGCAATACAACATGCCGCCGCATGATGCTTTCCTTCAACTGCCTCAATTGGAAAGCCCTAAGGTCACTCAATCAGCTCCAACTATCACTTGCAACTCGTTGATGCCATATGCGTACGATCGTAGCAGTTGCAGCAATTTGCAGTCGTCGAATCTAACACAAGAGGAGCACATTCAGCAGATTCACCACCTAAACATGAACTCTCTCTTTGGGAACATCCCGAGTGAGCAAGTGGCAGACCAAGTGACTGATTGGCGTGTTCTTGACAAGTTCGTAGCGTCTCAGCTCAGCCATGATAATGCCCCGACGGAAAACCACTACTCCAATTCATCGACCGTCTATCATGTTGGCGAGCAAGTGAGTATTGAATCCAAGAGGCCTGAGGTCCCACAGGAATTTGCTTCGACATCAACCTCCAGTTGCCAAATCGAGCTGTGGAAGTGAAACATTACACTATAGAAGCTAGACATACGATACATATACTGATCTTAGAAGGGGGCTGGACATCACATAATTTCTGTTCACTGTACATAATAAAACTAAAATGGTGTTGCTTGAAGCCCTTAACTATATATAGCTATGTGGGAATGGGAAGGCTTTGTGATAATTGCTGGACGACTAGCTAAAATTCGAGGATACTATGCTAATTTGAAATAAATTAGCATATGTACGTAGATGCACGGTATGACCGAGTTGTATTGGGAAGTCTCAGTGTATTCTGAATGTACTTAGCTATTTTGCATGAAACATCTTCATGTGAACTCAGAATGGGGTTTCTTGTTTTACCCCTTATATCTACTTAGAACATCTACAATGTTCTACTTGAAATAGCAATTTGAGTTCATCTAAACACATTCTGTTTGCCTTTCTATTGTGATTTTTTACTTCTCCCAGAAGAAATAGGGTGCAACTTTATTCTAGTTTATCACAGTATGCCAGTCCTCATCTTGAATTAATTAGCTCAAATTTATCAAATAAGAGATGGATATAGACGTCAAAGAAGATCAATGTATCTTTTTTTCCTTCTTCTTAAGATTGCGAATCATCTGCTTTTTCTTAAGAAAACCAATCATTCGTGCTTAACATTCAAGCCTATGACCTCCTGTGATCACTTGACCTACTAATTGATGAAAAGAAGTTGATTGATTTTGCAAAGAAAATTAACACTTTTGACGGCATGTCTTATAGCTCAGGTTCAATATCTCGAATCAGAATCAGATATCCTCTTACTTCAACAAAATAGTGCACAAGACAAAACAACCCTATCTTTCAGCATCTATCATCCATGTTGTCCTACATTGCGTGATCCCTTAGAGCACGACTTCTTCTATAGTCGTCAATAGGCATAGTCTCAGAAATTGCAAGAAAATAAGTATGTGTGAGTGTGTGTGTGTGTGTGTGTGTGTGTGTGAGAGAGAGAGAGAGAGAGAGAGAAGCGGGGCGGGGCGAGGCAAGGAGGAAGAGATCAAATATGATTTGGGTGCTTTATCGACTTGAGTGTGCTTTAAGGTCAAGAGTAGATACTTGTTGCATCTAATCTAGCAATAAGTGCAGCAACTTCTTTACTCAACGAGTACTTGCGTACATCTGGAGTAAGGCTAGTGTTTAAAAAAATTGACTTAATCAAACAAACTTTGAGTTTGGATTATCGCTTCTCTTAGCCAGGTCTTCCATACGCTCCTACCTTTGTCGAAGAAAAGCATAAGATAATTGTTAAGGCTGCAGCACTCCCCAGGTTTGGAAGAGGGCGAATATGACGTAGAATTGGCACTGTTTCATCAAAGAAGAAGAAGATAAAAACCCAAGAAACTCCCTAACTTAAGTGCCGCAATCAAGAACTTGCAAGACGAACCACGGGATGGTGACAATGGTCAAATTGCTGACAGAGAGATGAATGTAAGAAACGAGTTTGAGAAGGCGGTATTCTGTAGCTATTGACTGACTAATCAATCTTCGTGTATACTTTCAATGTGCTATGTTCTTGTGCTTTAATAGCTCCTCATACTCTATGCATGCAAACCAAAAGAACACGTGCACAATACCTGTCGAACAAGGCGATATACTGAAGCCGAAGAATGCTTGTGGAGGCACAACATATGAATCACTACGTGCCAACGGAACGGACATTTCTTCTAAAGGCCACAAAACGCAAAAGGATCTAGAGAGAAAGAGATATTATTTGACGAACTCCCCAATAGATCTGAGATTGCATCCATGGGAGAGCATAGAGGGCGAGAGCAAATCTTTAAATGACAGCAAACAGGAGTTACAGATTGGTTTTCATGACTCACTCGGAAACTATCAAAAACACATCAAGCATTTCCCTGCTTCTTCTATGCCATGGTTGCAGGACTCGGGCTCGACAAGAAACCTGGCCCTCAGACCCCAACTGGATCAAATTTGAAAATCGAAGTTCGGTTCAAGTACAGATGCAACGAAACCAAGCATCAAACTTATGGTGGTGAATGGATGGACACAGAGAATGGTATGATGGTGTTTTAGTTTGGCTGTCTTTGACTGGGAGTCATTTCTTGCTGGGATCAAGTCAAGCATGAGAATCCCTTTAAAGCAAAAGAGAGACATAATGATTGGGCGTGCTCTCATGGACTCATTATTCATTCGCTCTCACATGGAGAGAGAGAGAGAGAGAGAGAGAGAGAGAAACCCTAGGACTGTCAGTGCCTTGTTTCTGACTTTTGTTTGATCTGTAAGGACTTATTGATTAGGCTTTTCAGATTAGGGTTTGGGCCACAACCCAGAATCTTTTATTAACTTCAAGATAAATTAGGGCAAAGAATATAGAACTCCATCCATTTCTCTCTCACCCATATGCGAAGAGAGACCGCTTTGATTTGTTGATGCAAGTACTATGTAGGCTCATTCTATAGATAATACAATAGATAAACATCAGTTAAGATATGTGAAATGAACCTAGGCGATGATTTTTTCTCGACGCTGAAAACGCCATGCGCATTGACGCTCTCTTTGGTGGATAAATGATTGGGGTTCTTGCAAATTATGTTGTTTGAACTTTGAAGGGTAAGTAAGATGACATCATTAAGCATCTGAAACAAACCCATGTGAGACAGCATCATCATGTGTCCAGCCGAAAACTGAAGCTCTCCCGCTGTCTTTGGAGAATGAATATGAATTTAATGTGCCTTGCTTTTCAGTTTTTTGTTTTTTGGTTTTTTCGTTGTTCAATGTAATTGATCCATTTTCTCACCCAAATAACTTTAGGAACTTTAATTATGTATATTCAAGTCAATCCTCTTTCTGCTATAGTCCTAGGGAAAGAACGAGGGTCCTTCCCACGTCAAGCAGGGAACATCATATTATATCATTCAGACAATCAATAATAATAAGCTAGGGCATAAAAGTACAGCGTCAGCTACATAATATATCCTAATTAAATCCCACATGCAACTTCTGTAAGCTTTATATCTTAAGTTCACTTTATGATCTGGAGAATGACCTTAACATATTGAATTATTCAAAACGTGCTGCTTTCTTACGAGCAGCGACAGCATATTCCATCCTCGTTCCTATACCACGAGCCACAGTATTCCATGATCTAGCTTGTAACATCGGTCTTGAACATCTAAGAACCCGTGTAATGCATAATCAGTGCGTCACACAATGTGTCTATTCCAACTCTGTAAAAATTGCATGAGTCATGTACAGGTTCAGGAAAACAGGAAAGGTGTATGTACGTATAGCTATAGAAATCTTACAGACGTCCAGATTATAATAATGGGCCAATTATGTATTTGCATGATTAGAAAGCAAGCGAAATGTATGTGTACACATATATACCAAGTGAAAGATTGTCCTCTGAAATACACTTTACAGTCCCTGGCTTTTTGCAAGTTGAGTTGAGGAATCTCATGATTGCTTCAAAAAAAGAAAAAAAGAAAAGTGGAGAGAGTGTAAACGGGGAAAAATATCAGTAGTGAGATTGTCAACCTTGTCACATTATCGACGAATATGATGTATCACTCCAGTATTATCCCACATCGCTTGACAACGGATCCTAAATACTCTTTATATTCACATGACCTCCTTCCATCTAACAACTTAAAATTTTGGGTCGGACTTTCTAACACTTACATCATTATATCCAATACATAAGAATAAAGATAATGATGGATAGGGTGCTTAGTATATGATTGATGGTCATTAATATACTTCTGTAGCATGTGAGCTGATAGCTCGGACACCATCTGAACGAAATACAGTGTTGGGACATTCTCTCTACCGTTTCTTGTAAAATGATTCGACGTGATAGCATTCGAATTTGACGAAGAGGAACAGCCAAAACAAAGGAGAGACAAGCCATTCTTTCTTCACTCATGGTCATGGATGCTTCACCTCTTTTTCTGTCCAGAGTAATTCTTGATGGTCCCTGAGAATGAGAATAGTAAAGTCCAAGCAACTTGTGTCGAGGGGACCCAGACTTGGCTTGGGAGTTGGGGAATGTGGCCTCTCTCTCTCTCTCTCGCGAGCGCGCGCGCGCATGCGTTCTCTTCACCACTTGTTTTTTCCGTGAGCTTTCTTGAGATTCCTCTATTCAACTTGTGAAAAAGCCTCTCCTCATTTTCCTCAGTTCGATTCATCCATGGGAGTTGATCTTAGCTTCCAAGGCTCATCCTCATATTCTGAAGAAATTATACAACTAGAATAAAAAAGGGTTAGATCCGCACTCGCAGATGCATTTGTTTACAGTCGAGTCAAGTGGGATAGATGAAATTACGTAAGTTGTGAAGCAAGAGTTTACTAAAAAACTTCACATGTTCCATCAGTTCATATCTTTTGAGACTGGAAAAGAGCCTGAAGTTGAGGAGTCGGGCAGGTCATTTACATAGAAAAAATCGGAAGTGCGAGGACTGAAGCACTCCATCCAAACAAAGATTCATTAGCTAAC
>JANUWG010000903.1:0-10119 GCA_025175695.1 Eugenia klotzschiana | reverse complement strand
AACCTAATCAAGTAATTTCTGAAGTCGCAAATTAGTGTCCCTACCGAAGAATGTTCCCCGAGCTTTGAGGTACTCTCTGCAAAATTACATGTTGAGTTTCAGAAATTTCTTCCAAAATGGACCCGCAAACATTCAGATTAAGAAAGCAAAAATACAAGGAAAATGTACAGAAGACAACCGTTTATGGTCATGCCCAACGTTTGTTATTTCTCTCTTCCTCCTCAATCATCCATCAGTGTCTGACCCACTACTATTTCAGGGGACAGGAAGGCACCTAATGCAGGGTAATAGTCCACACAAGAAAGGCGAAAACATTAATGAAAGACCGCTGGTATTTCAGCATTAATGTGCTCGACATGTCCAAAAACATGGACCAGAGAACCTATCTTCCAATCAGATTACAAACTGCATTGACCCGTCTGTCAAGTTCTCATCATCTCGGTTGCTATATTATACACATGAATCGGCTGGTTGGCTCCAGGTATAGGGATGACAAAAAGCACAGAAAAAAAAAATTGAAAGAAAGAGAACACGAGACACAGCCCTAAATCAAGAATCATTGTTGCGGGATCTCCTCATTAGGAATATTAAGTTCGAACTGGTGCTCCACTGTACCATGAGGCATTCTCGCAACAAAACATGTTAAAAAATACAATTGGGAGTCGACTGCAGGTGTGAGCAGATTGCTTGTCCAGCTTGTAAACCTTCCCAATTATATCTGGAGATCATCCAATGAAAGCTCGTGCGCTGTCAACAGCTTTAGCTTCTGCAGATCGAATGAAACATATAAGAGCATGAGCATTTCAAGAACTCTCTAGTGGTAATAACTGAAAAACAAATTGATCCCAAACTGTGCAAGTAAATATGTTACCGTGATGAACTGCGGAGGATCATCAAGACTGGATGAGCCTAAGATCACTTCCCTCCTTAGCTTAGTTGTAAGCTTATGGCAAACCCTAAGCTGAGAGAACAAAAATTTCAAGAGCAGTAAACAAAGCAACGGGAAGAGCACCAAGTGGAGAAATTAGTAAATTCTTTTACCTCTGATCTGGTAGCTCCACCTACTATGAACACAAAAATCCGATTGCCTAGTTTCTTGAAGTCGCTAGATGCATGTTTTAGAACTGAATCACTGCCGGAAGGGGTGAAATCATCACAAATCCATTAAACTTGATGTTTGGACGTATAAATAAGTCTTTCTAGCAATAAGCCCATGAAATCACAGATCTTTAGGGAATGAGGAGGACAACGATTGCATATGCTGCAAAAGAAGCCCCCAACAAAAAACTACACTAATCAAGGTGAAGAGACATGGAAAATCTCATAATATGAATTATATGACCTGACAAAGAAAGAAGATTAGACAAAGAAGGCATATCTAACTGAGAAAAGAAACCAAAAGACAGGACATGAGACTTGTATCTGTCGATTATGGAGGAAAGAACAAGTCAAAAATCACCTTGAATACCCATCATCAGAATTGCGAGGTCGGGCCCATGTTGGCGTCCGTCTTGATCTCATTGAATGAGCAGCTGAAGTTGGATTAGATGATAGAACCTGTGATGTCCCATGAAAGCTTGGACTAGGATCGTTCATACATGGATAATCCCCCTTTGGTAGTTCACCTTTGCAAAGCTTTTCAATAAGCTCCTGAAGGAAAAGATAAAAAGACAACATTTCAAGCTAATTAACTACTGCACCTGATTTCCTTGGCTCCAACTGCCAGTAGAAGCAGTTTCAAGCTCGCCGAAGTTGTCAACCCAGAAAAATATTAGAGAAGAAAAGATAAGCTTGCCAGCAAGAGCAAAATCCTCTTTACGATCTAGAAAGCTTTTAAGTAATCACTAGTATCTTGATCATATAATGAATTCCCATTTCTGCAAATTAACTTTTGTAGTAAACTGACAGTTAAGTCATAGATGTTGCATTAGTAGACCCATACATCACAGTTACAGCAGTAAACAAAGCTCCATGGCCTAAGCACCAGGCAACAAATACTCCTCTCCTTTTTAACATTTAGCAAATGACATATCAGCCTCATGTTCCGTTAGTGAGATAGTTCTTATAGATCAAATCTCTCTCTCCCACACTCCTTCCCTCCCTCCCTCTCCCTCTCCCTCAAAGCACAGATGCATGAATATCCACATATAAGACCATGAGGGAGCTTGTGTCCGTATTCAAATAGAAGCACGTGAGCACAGCTGCCGCACATACAAGATGCATTTCAAACTTATGATTCATTTGACCACCAAGAAAGTGTAAATTATGTTACGTAATCTATACCTTATTCTTCCTGGAAAATAATTAAAATATCCCCACATTTCCAGTTTAAGAAACTAAAATAAACTCTTTCGCGAGTCCTCCCCTCAAGCAACTGAATGAAAACAGCAAGTGGGAGAAAAGCATGGATTCAAGTTGTGGCTTTCATGCAACAGTTTCCCATAAGTTTTTTTTATGTTGAGCAATGATACTCAATTAAATCTTTTATGCTCTATATTCTGAGATATACAACCATCCTCCCCAATACTTGGAAAATCTTTCCTTCAAATTGCTGGAAAGTAAACAAGAGGGCAATCTGACAACAAAAAATCTTTAACCACTAAGATTTGCTTCTTATTCCTTTTTCTTTGGTGTCAATCTCTGTTCGATAGGATGGTAGCACATGCATGTGCTATCAAAGGTGATAAATTGAATCGTGACTTATCCTAATACCTTTGGTGTTGCACTGAAGAATAAAGTGAGTACATCCTTTTGGCAATGGCAATTTTAACTCAGATTCCAGAGGTGACATGAAATGGATTTGTCTCATTCAGACTCAACCAAAGTTACCCACTAAGTGTGCTTAATGCCTTATCCAAAGCTCCATCATGGTCAAATAGAACTCTTACCTCTATCATGGGATAAAAGCGTGACAACTGCCACGTTTCTTCTTCACTGGTACGTTCTTTTCTGGCTGCACGTTTTTTCTATGTATATAGAGGTAGTCAGAAAGAGGCATTTGAAGACAGAAATTCGCTATTACAGGAGAGATCATATCATACAGTACATCTACCTTATGCATATCAAACTTAAGAGCAAAGGAACTCATAGCACTTTTCTTGTTCTCTGTTGCTCCCCCCAGCAATCTCATGTTATTCACCGCATTCATATCATCCATGGGTAATTTTGCAAGCTGATGGAGGGAAGAAAAAATGAACCATATAATTTCTGCTACTCAACTGGCATAGTAATTCGACCAAAAAAAAAAAAAACAGCATAGTAAAGATGTGAATTTGTACAGGCATATGAAACTCATTTCTTCAATCAATTGATGGACCACCAGAGAGGGATGATAAAATTGCGAAAAAAGTTCATGAAATCAGGATAAGAACTACCTTCATCAAATTGAGACCTTTCTCACCCTCAAATTTCTCTGGATAGATAGCTGCAAGAATCATTAATAACCGTAACTTATGTTCACGAGTTGCATCCTGCAGGAAAGTACGCTTTGGTTACATATTATCCTGATTACAATTATGTGGCCTGCTTCAAGAGGGCATCAAGCAGATTATGCAACATATGCATTACCTCCTTTGCAGTCAAAAACTTAATTACTTCTTTCATTCCAGCATCTCCAAAAACAAGGTCCTGCTCCAGCTGCCCCAGTTCTCGAAGTCCCATCTCTCTAATAATCCTATTGATTTTCGCTGCAATCTGTATAGGCACAATTCACTTGTTTTGTATGTTAAACGATCATCAGACTAAAAAGTTTAAAATAAATGATAAAACTATATCAATCACACATCCTACAATGAAGGCTGCAGATAGTGGCAACCAGCAGCTGTACATCTAGTCTAAGGTCCAGACTGCAGATATTGGCAACATCACCAAACTCCATACAGGTCCAATGAAGGCTGTCCCTAGAGCAATACCTAAGTTCAAAAATTTTCTTTTACCCTTATTCAAGATACTCACTAACAAAAACACAGGAGAATACAAGAATTCTTCACCAAGCTGTGCAGCTAAAAGAATTCCTAGTTCATCAATATTTCACAAGCAGAAAATTTTATAGGATAAGAAAGTTTTCACTCTACAGAAACTGACCTCTACATGGAGGGAGAGTTTGTCTATTTGCTCACTATATTGTGGCAACGCTTGAACCATTTTCTGCAAGTCCCGAGTGGATAGTTCACTGCCGTCTCTATAAAAACCAAGAGTCAACATGTCAAGAGATGCATTAGTTTAACTCAAGTTAAGTAGAACTCACTGTTTCAAATTTGACAAAAGGATACAGCATCAGAAGAAAGCAGAAATCTTTATTTACTCACTAAAAGGAGGGGAGACAAAACCAAAATAAACTGAATTTGAACAATGGAGAAATCTAAAAAATAAGTACCTATGGAACCTAGGAAGAGTGGATGGAAAAAGATGGTAACAAGAAAAGTAAACAAAAGGATGAGGAGACCGCAAGAAGTGGGTCAAAAACCAGTATGATGATCAGAGTTTGAATGTTACATCCACATCTCAGCTTGTAAAGGGCTGAAATGTTTCATGAGAACAGCTTCCCAATCAGGACTGAGATGTCTTATGAGAACAGTTTCCCACTTAAAATTGCTTCAACACTCGAGAGAATATGGGAACCCTAACCAAACTTTTGAAACTAGGCATCAGACAATTTCATCAAACGTGTCCCAGGCTACCAGCAAACACCGCATGCATTCTATCCAAAAAGAATGGCAAAAAAGAAAGAAAACAAGAAGAATGAAATGGAAAAGATGTATACTGAAACAGCATAAAAACTCTGCTCTCTCAAAATAAGCTCCAATCGAGTGCGCGTTGATTTCTTCAAACACAACTGGTGAAAATCTAGGTGCAACTTGATTAATGCAACAGAAGATGACCTAAAGGAGAATGTACTATTTCACCAAGTTTTTCGACAGACTGTTCAACTAAGGACATGGGAGACACTGGCCAAACACGAACAAATCTAAGCATAATAAACCAACACATTGACCAAAAGTTTTTGGCAGTTAGTCAACAATTTGTCTATAGCTTCAGTATCTTGTATAACAAGGTTTTCTAATAAAACATTTTTACTCCTGTAAAGTCAATAAAAGCCAAAAAAAAAAAGTCAAACCAACCTTTGTTGCATTTGTGCAGCCTTGTTTTTGGATACAAAGTGGGTCATCTTCTCATGCAACCGTTCACTAGCCTGACAAAACAGTCAATGACCAAAGAGAATTGATAAAGTTCTGAATGAAGCAAAACATTGCATAGTAGGACTTACATCTGCTATATGTGCATGGCGAAGCTCTAGCCAAACAGGATCATGATCCTCCAGCATAACTTCTTTTTTCTCAGGTGCACCACCTGTTTTGCTTGGTACCTCATGCACGTATTTATTTCCCTCCATGCTCAACAAATCATGGCACATAGCATCGTATGTCCATTCATGTATAATAGGAGCAATCTGGAGCACAAAGAGAGCAAAAATGTCCTCATCATGACTAGTACAAATGAGAAAAAACCAACAAAGCAAGTATAACTACATTTGAAAACATATTACAAGACCTGGTCTATAGATCTGTCAAGAATGAGCAACTCGCATGTTTCTGTCTGAGGAAAATTTGGAATACTTTGCTTGTATTTTGCTAGGCAATTCCAGATCCCAGCAGCAAGTTTTGTTGGAATGAGATCACGGAAGGTTGTCATGGTGTTCGCATCAAGTGACTTGGCAGCACGGTAGCGTACAAAAGGAAATTCCTGAAAGCTTAAGGGCACATGCTTTTAACATATGAAATTCAACACTAACTAAGATTTGGAAAAGTACATGTGTATACCCTCAATGAAGCAAAAACTGTAGCAATGCGAGTAGCCATGACATTCAAACAAGCGTCACCTCGGCGAGTATTCTCATCATCGCCAAAAAGGTCCTCCAGAGCCCGTTCATTGTCGGTAATGAATCCCTGCAAAGGAAATGATATTGAGGAATTCTCCGACGTTAAGACTACAGGATGTTTATCAATGCACCACAACATGCAAGTCAAAAATGTAGTTCAGAGTGAATTCTGCAGTACATAATGTCCAACAAACTGCCCAGATAGAACTTGTAAAATCGACTGTGATATCATGGAAGAAACAAAACTTCAACGCCATAACTGAAAGCCATAAGGGATAACTCATCTGGATTATAATTGTACCGACACATTATACAGCTTCAGCTCAATTAAATGCGTAGCGTGGGTCGTATGGACTAAGAAATCAATTTCTAGAGTATGAATAGAAAAAGATCATTGGGTGGAAAGTTAATTGCTGTTTTGTGCTAAACCCAGTGCGTGCGCAAATGAAGAGGCTAGTCAGGTTGATCAGATACCTGGCTGTCTATTGGAAAGTACTCCAAGTTCATCTGCAGATCCCATAAGAATGAATTAGCAAATGAAACTGGTTTTCATTTTCCAGATACTTAACGTTTCGATAGCAGATAATCTTTTAACCAACAGAATATGACCTCTCTCAGTGCACCTATACGTGGTAGGACAGTTGAATCCCGCTTGACTTGAGCGACTAATTCTCTTGATATCGGAGAGCTGAAGAAAACAAATGCCCTTGATACAAAGCAGGGATAAAAGAGTCAGTAACAAGAAGAAAAAATGCAGCACTTCCAAAGAACAACAGCAAACAGAAAGAAACAAAGAGATGTATTCTGACTTACTTCTTGTATAAAGGTGATCTTCCAGACATATCGGACAGAAACATTATGACACTGTAATACAAGGGACACAGGGTAAGAAAGATTAAGGAAAACCCACCCCCACATACATTGAATAATCAAAGAGAGTGATTGGAGAAATGTAATGATGACGAGATATCTAAACAGATATGTTGAGCATGCCATGAATAAAGAAACATCCATTGAACCAGAAATGCAATACTTTTCTTTAGATGGCTGGATGAAGTATATAGCATCCATGGAAGGTAATGGCTGCCTTCGCCTGTGTATGTCTTCAACCACTGATCACAGAAAAAGGAAGTTTAGCATTTGCCAGAAAAAGAAAAATAACTAATTCCTACAACAATGCAACAATAGAAAGAAAACTATAACTGCTTGAGAAAATACTTCTGGACAGTTAATTTGATTAGCTTGCACTCAAAACGTGGCCGAGCAAACAGCAGCAACAAGCATAAAGAGCAAGCAGCAGATCAAGCATTTGGTCAAGAAGCCATACATCAAAGGTGGAAATAAATTTGTAATCACTTCTGAGGGAGAAATGAAAGAACATCAAATATATGCAGGTGTTAAATCCGACAGAAGTTATGATCTTCAGATTTAAATTACTAAAAACAGGGGAGTAAACGAGTTATGTAAAACATTTACTTTCCTGGCTTTGCTACATATAGAAGAACTGACACCTCAAGAGTTCCTTAATACAG
Organism: Eugenia klotzschiana; assembly: GCA_025175695.1. Lineage (NCBI taxonomy): Eukaryota > Viridiplantae > Streptophyta > Magnoliopsida > Myrtales > Myrtaceae > Eugenia > Eugenia klotzschiana. Next base: position 2,709 of record JANUWG010000903.1, on the reverse strand, counting down.
AATACAAAGTTAAGTCATAATCAAAATAACCCAGGCTTTGTAGCTGTAAGCATTCACAGTAAATGTGAGATTCCATCCAGCGACTAGAAACCAAAGAATGTGGAAAATACACTCTTGTATAAAGGGTGATCTATGATAAGGCCGTTACATGTGGAAAAAGAAGTGTCGAGCTTATCACATGGCATGCTTATCTAGAATCAGCAAACCTTTCAAGGATTTCCGTTAATTGCACATGACTGACAACAAATGCACCTGTTTAGAAAACGCGAGCATTTAATTGTTTGGTGATACCACATTAACATGAAATAATGTATCCACATGATATAATTTCTCATTTGTTGGCACCTTCGGATTCACTTAGTTCAACTGAAGACTTGCTGGTTCATATCATATCATGACAAAGGAAAATACTACTTTTAATTAATATGTTACTATACTGGATAGAGAATAATAAATCTTATAGCTGAAGTGATCGATTCAAGTTAAAGGACATCTATTTCAGTTAAAGAATGTCTTCATGATTGCTCTAGAAGAGATGCAAGGGGACTGCTTCAGTTGAGGACATGCTTCAGGGTAATTCTCATGGGGTTATATTGATTCCCTCCCTCTCTCTCTGCGCTTCAATGTCTTTTTGACTTCTCAACTCCTGTCCAAATTCATCTAATGGACAGGTAGGGTTACTTCTCGAATTTTAATGGGCCAGCTATATATCACATTACATGGAAGTGGAACCATCTGATACGATGCAAGGTGTTGTAACCGGCATTTCTCCACCATGGCCATGCAATTCATGGTGCTACAACAGGAAAAAAAGAAAATTCTGTACAATTATACAATTAAGCTGAAAAGAGATGATGGAGTGCGAGTATGGGTAATCTGTACTATAAAGAATTAAGCAAAAATCATGCATCAGGGAGGATTTTCAAACACAAAATATCGAATTTCTTGCAATGAGCTAACACCACCACGCATTGAATAAAGTTAACAACAATAAAAATCAAGCTAAATTGGACTTTCGAAACCAAATAGATTATCCAATAATTCTTACATGAAACTCCTTCCTCAGTGATATCAGCCATCTTACAAGACCAAGACATTATCTTAACTGTAAGTTTGTCCATGATGAGTACCTACATGCAGAAAATTTGAACTACTTTAAAAGCTTAGAAAAAACACTTTACAAATATACTGTCCCCAAAAAGGCCCATAAAAGTAACATGACATTCACTTAAACATAATATCGATATGCAATATCCCACAAATTAATTTCAGCAAGGTTCAAGACATAAATGAAAAGGAGCTTTGCTTATACCTCAACGGTGTTTCATACTACTTCGCTGTTTTCCAGATGCAAATATTAGAAACTATAAAACAGCTTGAAAAAGTAGTTGATAAAGAATATGTATGAAAAACAAAGGTGCAAACAAAAGGATACAGTGAAATTACTCCGCAAGAACACTTCAAGACGACTGTTTAGGACAATTGTAAACTAAAACTGGATAATATGAGTATAGATTATCAATGGATGTACAATGACTTCTTGTTGAGATGGGTGGAAATGAGAAAGTAGCAAGGTATAAACAGAGGTGTCCTGGTATTACAGTCCACCGACAATAAGGAATAGCAAATGGCTTGAAGAGAGAGGGGGGGGCAGCTTGGTAGGAGCAGCTTGAAAAATTGTACGCCGTAGTACACATATTGGATGACTATGACCAGATCACGAACCAAATGGAATGTAGTGAGGACTTAAATTGATGCAATCTATGGATAATTCTTCACTTTCATGTGACACAGGCTAAAAACACTGCCAATCAACATAAGTCCAGAAAATGCTGACTGCCAAAAGAATTCATCATTTGATAAATAAGAGGAGGCCAAAAAAAGCATGTACCTTCCATGTCGATTTAGAGTCGCCAGTTTTAGCTGACCGTAGCATTTCATACAACAAACCTGATTACATGTCCAATTTAGGTAACAAAAAAAAAAAGAGGTCAATCATCTGCAAACGAAAGCGCAATATGTCCAGCTCAGGTTATATACGACATTAACCATTGTGTGGCAAAGAACTAGGCAATATCAAAACTTAATAGATAAATTCAAGTGAAAATCTTTTAACCTGAAACAGAAATACTGAAATCTCACAACAAAATCACAGCAACCAGTTTTTAATCTATGGACTCAATGCAACAGATATAGCAGCTAGTTTGCACAATGCATGTTCCTTCTGGCCCGCACTAAGGAAAACTAAAAGAAACTAATGATGGTGATTAAATCTTAAACTAAGAGGGATAGTGCATCTTATATCTGTCTAAAGAGCCGCTACACCTCTTCCGGAACCCACAATCTGAACTTCCATCTCATATGGCCAAACTAGGCAATCTGATCAACCAACCATGCACTCATGCAATTTAATAACATCACCATTGACCTACTGGTGCTAACGTATTCTTCAACATAATTATTATATTTCTATACACCTAAACTAGACTTTCCCACCCACCGATGGGCAGCCCATTTGGTTAGGGCGAATGCGGGACTGTGTAGGTAGGCGCACGGTCACGGGTTCGATTCCCCTTTTAGGCACCTGCGATTTAAGTGGGGGGTCATGGTGGTGGGTTGCTGTGCTAGTTCTCCCGGAGGATTAGTCGAGGTGCGCTGTGCAAGTTCGCCAGCTGGCCCGGACACCTTCGTCACGAAAAAAAAAAACAA
>JANUWG010000902.1:0-10119 GCA_025175695.1 Eugenia klotzschiana | reverse complement strand
GGCATTGGATGACAAAGATGAGCTATTGATTTCTATGAAAGAGGCTGATAAGGTAGAGTTATTAGAGAAAGCAAAGAGTATAATAATGTTGAATTTATCAGATGAAGTGTTAATAGAGATGGTTGAGGAGAAAGATGCTGTAGCGTTGTGGGCAAAACTTCAAGCACTCTATGTAATGAAAAGTTTGATCAATCCTTTATATATGTTAAAGAGGATGTTTCAGTTCAAATATACTGAAGGTAAATCTATTAGATCCCACCAAGATGAATTTAATAAACTCATTATGGATTTGAAGAACATGGGTAAGACAATTGATGAAGAACAAGGCATGATGTTGTTAGCTTCTTTACCAAAGTCATGAAAGCACTTTACCGATTCATTATTATAGGGGCGTACTACGATTACCTCGAAAGAGGTAAAGTTCGCTTTATTTTTTAAAGAGTGACAAAGGAAGTTGCAAGATGATAATTTGGCACAGGATTTAGCACGAGGATTAGGGATTCGAGGTAGAAATCAACATCGGGAGTCCAATAGTAGCAGAGAAAAAAGCAAGTCAAAGTCAAGCCATAAAAAGTCTCAAAACATATAGAGTGCTTTAGGTGTCATGAGGAAGGGCCCATAAGGATAATGTCCTAAATTGAGAAATAGAGGTGATAAACAAAATGCCACAAGTAGTGTGGCGAATGTTGCTGAGGAGAGTGGTAGTGGTGTAGAGTTTATTTTGTGTGTAACTAGTGGTTTATTGGGAGATGAATAGATGCTAGATTCAGGGTGTTCTTATTATGTGATACCTCATAAGAATTGATTTACTACTTACCAAACTACAGATGGTGGTGAAGTCATGATCCTACGAGGTCGTGGAGATAGGTGCAGTTCAAATTTAGATGTACGATGGGGTGGTCTCCACATTGATAGACGTGTGGCATATACCAGAGCTCAAGAAGAACCTTATTATTTTAGAGACACTTAATGATATTGGGAATAAGTACACTAATGAGGGTGGAGTACTAAAATCTCTTGAGGTGCCATGGCAATGATGAAAGGGAAGAAGTTGAATACTCTCTATTATCTACTAGGAGAGACTGTGACTAGAGCTGCTGTAATTTAATCAAGTGAGTATAATTCTGACTTGACTTAGTTATGATATATGCAATTGGGGCACATGAATGAGGCTGGTATGACGAGTGGAATCAGGACTACTACTGGTATGACGAGTGGAATCAGGACTATTGTTGTAGTCTACTTCCTTGTTAGCGTAGGTTTCTAAATATAGGATCTGCTACACTTGTCCAAGTAAGAGATCTAACAGTTGCTTTTGCGATTGCTTTCTTGATTTTTCTGCTACGGAACCCAAACCTATAATGGCTATATTTTGAGCTACCAATGGCTATAAAATGATGCATATAACACTATCATCAAACCTGATGAGTCATTGTTCAATCTTTATAAGCATTATCACCTGTGCAGATTGTATGACAACGGGGTTAGATAGCTTCAATGAAGATACCATCTTCATGACATAAGATGTTGAGACCAACGATCTTTTCAATCTTCATCAGTATCAAGACACATGATGATACTTACTTGACCGGTACTTCCAAGCAACTGTAGTTTACATTCTCACTGGTGCCGGATTACCAAAATGTCAGAGGTAAAGTATACTGTCTTAGCTAACGAGTATGATCATTGACGATGCTAACACATATCACTATTTGCATTTATCATTGTAGATATTAGTAATAAAGATAGTTTGGTATTCATCAAAATACCAAAGGGATGTTTTCCAACAGATATGTGATTCGAGAGCATCCGACACATCAGAATCATCCTTAAGTTCTAAACTGATTCCGTTGGTAAGTCCTATAACTTCGTTGTTTATTCAGGCCAAAATTGATTTCAATTATACTTTACCACGGTGGAACAACAATGGAGATGCCGATATGTCCCGAGTAGTCGACTAAGGAGTTACTGAGCACTAACCTAGACGACAAGTTCAATTTCTCCAAGTTAGTCACTAATTTTGTTGTGGATCAATAATATACCAATGGGAGACTTATCCAAGTTATTTCCTTAGTCATTTCGAGACTTCCCATGATGATTATCTATTGGACCAGCTTGGTAGACAAGATTACTGAAGAGTCCAAGTGCAAGTCTCCAAGTCTTTAATGCTTTCTAGTTTCCAATTGTCATTTAATGTTGTTCTAATTACTAGAAAATTAATTGCCTTAGTTCCCAATTTGTCTAGTCCCCTTGTATTTATTAGTTGGTTGATCTTCTAGTCTTTATTATTATGATATTTTCTATGTTTGAGTCCCTCTATAAATAGAGGAAGGTCGATTGTAACCTAGACCATTGTGAATGGAAGAGAATTCCTCTGTATGAGTTGAATTATAAACCCCCTTCGGCATCTTTATCCTTAGAGAGTGCATATTCCTTGGTGGTGAGCTAAAAACCCTTTATCCTTGGTTGGAGGTGTAGCTTTTATACCGGGGTGGTGACCTTTCATCCTATCACGATCTTCATCCTTGGCCGGTGTTGACTTTAGGCCTTTGTGATTATCATTGGGTTTTGTATTATCGGCTGGTGGTTCATCCTTTATACCCTCAGTGTAGATCATTCTATCCTTCATTATATCTTATTGACTGGTGATACATTCACGCCATGATATAGCTCAAATTCTATCAGTTCTTACTATCCTTATGCACTATCCCTTATACTTGTCCTGAAAATCCCCATACACCGTCCATACACTTCTATGCATCCTAACCGATTGCAACTTTGAATTCTTGCAGACAAAATCACTCACCAAGCATGCATCAAGTTGGTATTAGAGCTCTAGGTTGAACTCATCTTGAGTGATTCCTTTATGTTACCCATCTTTACTCAATCATCGATGATCATATTCCAAGAGTTTTGACTTTGGAGCAAGCGCAAAATAAAAGGCATGTTTGTGCCGTTGAGATCTTGAAAGATAAATGGAGCGTCTCCTTGAACGCTTTGAGCAACTAGCAAGACATCCCGATGAATGACGCCAACGCATCGAGTCCAATTCTCCTCACAACTCTATTGACGGTTTTGGTTCTACTGGAGGAAAATCTATTGATTCGGATTGCCATGCCCGATAGAGAAGAGGGAGGCACAAGGAGAACGATTGTGATGTCAAAGTGGAGGTCCCTGAGTTTGAAAGAAGTCTCAATCCTAATGACTTTATGGAATGGCTTCACACAATCGAATGAGTTTTTGACTTCAAGTCATACTTGAATGAGAAGAGATGCAAGGTCGTTGTTTTGAAGCTGACCATATAAGCTTCCTTATGGTGGGAAAATCTAAAGCATCAACGAGCTCGGCAAGGGAAGAGAAAGATCCGTTGTTGGGAAAAACTTAAGAATTTGATGAAGAAAAGGTTCTTACTCGCAAACTATAAGTAGTACCTGTTCCTAAAGCTAAATTCCCTTAAGCAACATGGGATGACTATTGAAGAATATATCTAAGAGTTTCAATAACTCATGATGAGATGCTATGTTCCAGAATTGCAAGAGCAAACTATAGCTCGTTTCCTTAGTGGTTTGAATTACGAAATTACTGATTTGGTTGAGCTTCAACCCTATTGATCCTTTGAAGACATGTGCAAACTAGCCATGAAGGTCAAGAAACAACTTAAGCATGGCAAGGGAACTTCAACCAAAATGTTATCAAAAGGAACATCCTTCTTTAAGGGTGCTTCTTCTAGCAAAGTTGAGAGTTCTTCGGCTAAAGAAAGAGGCAAAGCTAAGGCAGCTGAACCCATCAAAGATCTTAATAAGAAAACTAATGGAGACAATCGAAAAGTACTTTAAGTGCCCTGGCTATGGGCATTTTCAAGCAAATTGTCCTAATCGATGGGTTATGACCATTCAAGATGCTGAGAAGATTGGTTTGGAACTTCAAGAGGAAGTGAATGGTTGGACCATAATGATTTCTAATCTGAAGAGCAAAAGGAGGAAGTGGAGAAAGCTGATGATGGTGAATTACTAGTTATTCAAAGAGCTTTGTACATTGAAATATCTCTCGATATCTCTCGACATTGATGAGCAAAGAGAGAACATCTTCCACACCCATTGCACCATTAATGGGAACGTGTGTACACTGATTGTTGATGGCGAAAGTTGCACCAATGTCATATCAACAACTTTAGTCGGTAAACTGAAGCTATCGATAACTAAGCATCCTCAGCCAAATCAACTCTCATGGCTTAGTAAAGAAGTGGTCTTAAGATAACTAAACGAGCCTTGATTTCATTTTCAATTGGTAAAACTTACCAAGACCAGGTTCTATGTGATGTAATTCCAATAGATACATGTCATTTGCTATTAAGAAGATATTGGCTGTATAATAGAAATGTCATACATGATGGGCATAAAAATAGTTATTCATTTTACAAGGAACAAAAATGCATTTCTCTAGTTCCCTTGAATCCAGTTGTGATACCTAAACATCAATCTAGGGAAGGAAACACTAGAAAAGAGAATTTGCTCCTGATCGAAATACAGGTTAAGAGAGCCATCAACAAGCAAAAGACTGTGTATGCTTTGCTCATGGTTCAAAAAAAGAGTGAGATTAAGAAACCCCTACACTTGAAAATGCATTTTTTATTGAGAGAATTTGCAGTTGTATTTCCAGAGGAGTTGCTACCCGGATTATCTCTATTGAGGAGGGGTATTGAGCACCACATTGGTCCGTTGCCCGATGCTTCTCTACTAAACAAAGCAGCATACCGATGCAATCTAGAGGAAACAAAGGAGTTGTAGTGGCAAGTCAATGAACTTATTGGTAAAGGTTATGTTCGAGAAAGTATGAGCTCATGTTCTGTTCTGGCTCTACTTGTGCCTAAGAAGGATAGCTCCTTCAGAATGTGTGTGGATAGCCGAGCCATCAATAACATCACATTAAGTATAGGTACTCTATACCTATACTTGATGATATACTTAATGAATTGCATGGTTCTATTGTGTTTTCAAAGATAGACTTACGGTGTGGTTATCATCAAATCAAAATGTGCGAAGGTGATAAATGGAAAACAACCTTCAAGACTAAAGGAGTCTCTACAAGTGGCTGGTTAGACCATTTGGGCTTTCTAATGATCTGAGTACTTTCATGAGGCTTATAAATGAGGTTCTTCATCCTTATATTGGTCGCTCTGATGATACTCTTATGTACAACATAAGCGAGAAAGAGCATATTTCTCACTTGAAACAAGTCTTTGATGTTTTGAGGCAGCATAAGCTCTACGTAAAAATGGAGAAATGTGAGTTCTTCTCTTTTAGCATCATATTCCTTGGCTATGTGGTTTCAAAGGATGAAATTTTTATCGATCAGTCCAAGGTGGAAGTGATAAAGTTGTGGCCGACATTGAAATCTTTCACTAATGTGAGGAGTTTCATGGCCTTGCTTCTTTCTATCGATGCTTTGTGAAGAACTTCAGTATTGTTATGGCTCCCATAATTGAATGCATGAAGAAGGGTTCTTTTGAATAAACAAAGGTTGCTCACAACGCTTTTGAATCAATCAAGCAGAAACTTTGTGAGTCACTTATTCTTGCCATTCCTGATTTTGATAAAGTATTCGAGGTTGATATGACGCAAGTGGAGTGGGCATTAGAGCTGTTTTTGTGCAAGAACAAAAGTCATTGGCATACTACAGCGAGAAACTGACCGACTCCAAAAAGAACTATTCAACGTATGATGAGGAGTTTTATGCCGTTGTTAGAGCTATAGATCAATGGAGTCATTACTTGAGGCCAAAACAGTTTGTGCTTCATTCTAATCATGAAGCTCTGAAGTTTATTAACAGCCAATAGAAACTCAATTCAAGACATGCAAAATGGGTAGAATTTCTTCAATCCTTCTCATTTGTTTCGACATACGAACCTTGCCATACTAACGTGGTAGCCGATGCTTTGTTAAGAAGACATTCTATGCTTGTTATTTTGGATTCCAAAATCCTTGGTTTCCAAGCTATGAAGGAACTCTATGTTGATGATCCCGATATTTCATCTATCATCACAAACTGTAGACATGGAGGTCAGGGCACTCATTTTATCCAAGATGGGTTCTTTTTAAAGGAAATTGGTTTTTCATGCTAACAAGCTCATTTAGAGAATTGCTAATCCATGAAGCACATGGTGGAGGATTGGCTGGCCATTTCAGCATAGACAAAACTCTTGAGGTTCTTCAAGAGCACTTCTACTAGTCAAAGATGAATGGAGATGTATGGGCCATTATCTCGAGGTGTGCTACATGCCAAAGAGCCAAAAGTCATTCCACGAAGGCTTGTATACTCCACTTCCAGTTCCATTACAATCCTAAGAAGATGTAAGCATGGATTTTATTATGGCTCTTCTAAGAACTCAGAGGGAAAAGATGCCATCGGTTCTCTAAATGGCTTATTTCATTATATGACATGAGACGGATGATGTCTCTCATGTTGCTAAGTTGTATTTGGAGGAGATCATTTGCCTCCATGGAGTGCCAAAAACTGTCATGTCTGATTGTGCTTCTAAGTTCTTGAGCTATTTCTAGAAGACGCTATGGAGAATGCTTGGTACCCGATTTCTATTCAACACTACTTATCATCTTCAAACCGATGGCCAAACGGAGGTAAGCAATCATGCCATTACTGTTCTTTTTCATGGAATGATGAGTAAATCTCTTAAGGATTGGGATTTGAAGTTAGCACATGCTGAATTTACTTATAACCGATCACCGTGTTATACTATTGGTTATTCACCTTTTGAAGTTGTGTATGGAATTAAACCTCTCACATTGATTGATTTGATCCCAATCCCATCCAACTCGCAAGAGAAAATTTTGATGGCAAAGAAAGGGCTCAAGTGATGAAGAAACTTCATGAGCAGATTCATTTTAAGATTGAGAAGGTTAATGAGTCCTATAAGAAAAAAAGCTAATTGGCACAGGAAGAAGTCTTATTTTGAACCAAGTGATCTTGTATGGCTTCATTTGAGGAAGGAAAGATTTCCATCCCATCGAAAAACAAACTCATGCCAAGAACCGATGACCCATTCAAAGTTCTCGAGAGGATAGGCGATAATGCTTACAAGATTGAACTCCCTAGAGAATTTGGAGTTTCAAAAAAATTCAATGTTGGAAACTTATCTCCTTATTTGGATGATGACAACCTTTTAGATTTGCGGTCAAATCTCAAGCAACTAGGGGAGAATGATGCGGGAGCATTTGACACATCGAAATGATCCTTAAGTTCTGAATTGATTCTGTCGGCAAGTCCTATAACTTCATTGTTTATTCAGGCCAAAACTGATTTCGGTTATACTCTACTATGGTGGAACAGTAATGGAGATACCAACACGTCCCGAGTAGCCGACTACAAGCGCTGACCTAACCAACAAGCTCGATTTCTCCAAGTTAGCTTTTGATTTTGTTGCGAATCAATAATAAATCATCGAGGGACTTATCCAAGTTATTTCCTTAGTCATTTGGAGACTTCCTATGATGATTATCTACTGGACCAGCCTAGTAGACGAGATTGCTGAAGAGCCTGAGTGCAAGTCTCCAAGTTTTTAATGCTCTCTAGTTTCTAGTTGTCATTTAATGTTGTTCTAGTTACTAGGAGATTAATTGCCTTATGGTTCCCAAGTTGTCTAGTCCCTATGTCATCTAGTCCCCATGTCTTTATTAGTTGGTTGGTCCTCTAGTCTTTATTATTATGATATTTTCTATGTTTAAGTCCCTCTACAAATAGAGGAAGGATTCTCCATTGTAACACAAATCATTGTGAATGAATGAGAATTCCTATGCATGAGTTGAATTATAAATCCCCTTCGGCATCTTTATCTTTGGAGAGTGGATACTCCTTGGTGGTGAGCCGAAAGCCTTTTATCATCGGTTGGTGGCATAACCTTTATACCGTGGTGGTGAGCTTTCATCCTATCCCCATCTTTATCCTCGGTTGGTGTTGACTTTAGGCATTGGTAGTGATTGTTGCATTCTGTATTGTCAATTGGTGGTTCGTCCTTTATGCCCTCAGTATAGATCATTCTATCCTTCATTTTGTATAATTGGCTAGTGATATCTTTATGTCATGATACAGCTCGAATCCAATCGGTTCTTACTATCCTTATACACTATCCCTGAAAATCTCCATACATCGTCCATACACTTCTATCCATCCTAACTGATTGTAACTCTGAATTCTTGCCGAACGAATCACTGCCCACACATGCATCATTATGTGTCAATAAAATTGCATTTGTACATAAATATGTCAATGTGGACCGAACCATTTTCGACCAGATCCAAATCCGATCCTACCCGCATGTTTGACAACATAGATGCGCCAAATGCAGCCAGACAAAGAAACTGCACCTGAGAGTGGTGAACTCTTTGCCAATGTTAATGTCATTCATTCCAATAACAAAATGGACACGAACACTTTTTGCTACGACCACACTTCTGAGTTATGACTGCAAATTTATGTTTAGATAAACTTTTATTCATTTTTCACTTTTCACCTTTAACTTCTTTGCTAGTTAAAATCGCAACTGCAACTCTCTCAATCACATGTCCCCCGTCTTCTTATGAGTTCTTAATTGATTCAGTTTTGAATGTATGGTTTCATTTTTGTATGATTAATACATAACAAAGGTGGGTTTATTTCACCAGAAAGTCGAAAAATATTTTTTCGAAGGCAGGTTTTTTTCAAACCAATGAACCTTAAATCTATATCTTATGTTCGATATAAAATGAAAATGAGAGTCCTGTATTTTCAATTCTTTCAATAATTTTACTGTTGGCTACTTCCCCATCTCTATGAGAAGAGAATTCTACTTACTTTGATAAAGCCTTTACCATATGCATGAAAGATAATTAAGTAATTTAATTAGATTCAATCTAACTAGAGGAGCTAAAAGAGAAAGAAAAAATGACCAAGAAACTTATTCAGTACATTTTACTGTAAGAGTAGCCCATGAATTTTGTGGGCCATTATCTAATAGGCCGTAAAAGCAGCTAATTTTGATGTGGAAATAGTGAAAACCATATTAAACGTCTTTCATCTTTGTTTGGGCAATACTTAGTTAGACCTGATCCACATCCATATGGGAGTCTCGGCATCAATCATTTTCTAAATCATTTCATATTTCAGTATTTAGAAATACAATATTTGTTAGCATGAGCTGTCAATTAGAGATTTTTGCTTAATATCATTCTATGTTTATCTCCTGATTAGTAGGTCTTTGAGGCTGGCTTTGTTCTCTGTATATATAGGTAGAAGTATAGCCTTGTAAAGACATACAAAAATCATGAAAATACAGAAAATTTCCTCCAAGGTTCCTTCTTTCTCTACATGGTATCAGAGCATTATATCCAGGGACCCAAATTAATTCGACACTATCCAAAAAACCATTGAATCCCAGGTACCCTAACTGATTTTGTTGCCGCCGCGTCGTTACGCCACTGGATCTGGTTGCCACCACCACCGCCGTTGCTCCTGTGCTGCTGCCGCACCGATTTATCCACTACCCAGACGCCTCCTTTGCTATCGCATTTCAAATCGCCATTCATACTCACTCCTATTTTTTCATACAATTTGCTTCTTGCCAATTCACAATCTCATGGTAGATGTAAATTCCCTAAGTGATGTTATCCGTTACCAAGCACAAGGGGGGCCATCGAATACGTATGTTCTTCTTGAAAGATTGAACTAGATTCTGACTCAACATACCATATCACTGTCTCATGTTGAGACACACCCTACCGCCACGTCGATTGCTGTCAGGTTAGATGGCCACAACTATGGCCTTTGGTCCCAAGTTATCGAGACGTACATCTTAGGTAAAGACAAATTGGGATATATTAATGGGATGCTACGTCATCCCCTTTGACTGATCCTGGCTTCTAAAAGTTGAAGACCGATGACTCTACAGTGAAGGGCCGGATCATCAACTCTATGGATTCGACTTTGATTGGCAATTTTATTTGATATCTCACTACCAAGGAGGTTTGGGACTCAGTGGCCACGACCTTCTTTCACGGCACCGACATCTCGCAGTTGTATGATTTGAAGCGACGCCTTACCCCATTGAAGTATGTGGGAGGACCTATTGCA
>JANUWG010000901.1:0-10125 GCA_025175695.1 Eugenia klotzschiana | reverse complement strand
ATCTTTTTATAATTAAATTTAAAACTAAGCTTTAAAATTTAGCCAAAAAAATTAAAAATTTTGGGGGAATTAAATAATTAAAAAAAATTTAAAAAAAAAAGAATTCTTGCCACCTAATTGTTCTCGAGAATAACAATTTTATGTAGTTATCGAACATATTTTTATTTCGAGAATAAAAATTTTGTACTGTTATCAAACGCATTCTGATTCTCTAAAAATCATCTAGAGAACGGAATCAAAAAATATAATTTTAATCAGAATTACTTCTTTTTGGATCGGAATCGTTGCCAAACAGGTCCTGACAGAACGCGACCAAATCAAAGTCCATAATTTTTCCGTGTAATCGATAGCTCGAACCAGGTCCGACGCGTCAATTCGGACTCGATCCCCTCGATCACGTCACGAGCATGACGCAAATGCGACGAGCATTTTATCGGAGAGTCGTGTTCCAAGCATCGTTCCAATTGGAAATGTGTGTAAAGTGTCGACACTTTCGTCTTTTTTTCCCCGACTCGTGTTATCGCGGAAGAGAATTTCCACAGACCACCAATCCAAAGGAAAAGAAAAAATCAAGAAAAGACTGTTCTTGGTCATGGGATGCTTGTTCTATAAAAGGTAACCTCCCCACAGAACAGACCACCAATCCGAAGGAGAAAGAAAAAATCAAGAAAACACTGTTCTTGGTCACGGGATGCTTGTCCTATAAAAGGTGACCTCCCCCACACACCAGCGTTCCAACTTCAAACCCCCGGCATCCACACCGATAAAACATCCCAGAAATGCCGAGCCCACCTCCATCCACGCCCCACCTCTCGCTCCTCTCGCTCCTCTTCATCTCATCTCTCATCCGAGCCTCTCATGGCGGCGGGATCGCCGTTTACTGGGGCCAGAACGGCTACGAAGGTACCCTCACCAGTACATGCGCCACCGGCAGATACGCCTACGTGAACGTCGCGTTCCTCTACAAGTTCGGCGGCGGCCAGACCCCGCAGATGAACCTCGCCGGCCACTGCGACCCCGCCTCGGGTGGCTGCACTAGCACAAGCGACGGCATCCGGAGCTGCCAGAGTAGGGGCATCAAGGTGATGCTCTCCCTCGGCGGAGGCAGTGGGAGCTACTCGTTGGCATCTCCGGCCGACGCGAGGAACGTAGCAGACTACCTGTGGAACAATTTCCTGGGTGGCACGTCAAGTTCTCGTCCCCTGGGAGGTGCAGTCTTGGACGGTATCGACTTTGATATTGAACTTGGGTCTACCCAATATTGGGATGATCTTGCCCGTTATCTGTCAGACTATAGCAAGAGAGGAAAGAAGGTGTACTTGACAGCAGCTCCTCAGTGCCCGTATCCCGATAGTCACTTGGGGGCCGCGCTTAACACCGGTCTTTTCAGCTACGTCTGGGTACAGTTCTACAATAACCCTCCATGTCAATACAGCTCGGGGGACGTTAGCAAGATCACAGGTTCTTGGAGCACGTGGGTTAATTCCATAAAGGCCGAGAAGTTGTTCTTGGGCCTGCCGGCGTCCTCGGCAGCAGCAGGGAGTGGGTATGTCCCGCCGAACGTATTGACTTCTCAGATACTTCCTGTCATAAAGAAGTCAGCAAAATATGGAGGCGTAATGCTGTGGTCAAAGTACTATGACGATAAGAATGGTTACAGTGACGCCATTAAGAGGAGTGTGTGAGCTGGATCGCCATGCATGAGAGGAGTATAGTCTCATCTCTAGAATAAAATAAAGCTGTCGGCAAGCGGTGTGTCCAATACAAAAGGGCTTAGGCCGCTATGTAATGTGGAAAGTTTACTGTTTTGTTAACTTTTATCTTCCGGAACAGTCACTATGGGAACCACTTATCCTTTCCTCGACTTGTTCTCTCTTTCCTGCGTATTAGGTTTGAAAGTGGCCTCAACTAGCTCAGTTAAAAACCAGTACCCAACTGGCCAGCCTAGGCAATCCTGGAGGATGATGGGGGCAGAAACCCGCTCCCATTGCCAATGTCGATGATAGTTCCCAATAAAGCTATCTCTAAGAGGGGCCGTTATCGAAATTCTTTGCCGTAACCTCATATTTGCCATTGTTAAACAGATCAAGCAACATAGAACAGCTATACCGTAATCTTAATACCAATAAAAAAAACAACCAACACTGCAGATTTACCACCACCCACATAACAAGTACCTGAGTGACCATACTTCCCTCCCTTTTACGAAAGGAAGTAAGCACTAATCATGTAAGAGGTCAGTTACATGGATTCACAAGATCCCAAAGACAGTTCCGGTCTAATGTTTCCTTTCGTTACTCACAAAGGTTGTCATCTTGTCCTCTTTTTCTTCTAGATCTCTCCAACATGCTTACGACCTGTTCTCTACCTCCATATTTTTATCAAAAAGGCAAGAAGAATTAAACACAGGCATAGTTTGTCTCCTTTCTTCGACCGCAAATGGCCACTGTTAGCCTATTATTCTTTGCTTCCCACTTGTTTTCCACCACCGTGACGTATGTACATGGATAAATTTCACTGCTATGTTTAAAGACTCTTCAGAGAGTCCAGCATACAGAGGAAAATGGGTCTTCATAGACCAGCAAAAGTAAAACTTTTGTTTCCCAATTAACTCTTTTGTATGACAATACCGATGGTGCTCGAGAGGAAAATTGAAGACTCGATTAATTCTTTTTTTTTCCTCATTTCCCCCCTAAAGTTTCGGGTAATACATGTGCATAGGATCTATTGCACTACAATGTACAAACAGAAGTTAGGTCCACGTCAAATAAAGCAGAAATGAACATGGGTTAATTACCAGAACTAAGAAACACAAGTCCCATCCTTCTGCCGCTTTATTCACTTCCAGCAATCTTTTTCTTCAGGGCTTCAATATCACTGACCAATTCCTTTCTGCTTGACCCAGTGGGGAGGGAACGCCAGGACAAGGCGATGCATGCACCATGCACTCACATGCAATTGTCCTGTATGTCTCTACTGCAGACCGGTAGAGAACTTCCATCCAGGTCTAATTTTAAACATGTCATTTTTAGAGCATTTCCATTTCCTGCAATACACATTGTACCGAATAGTTATTTATAAGTTGGAGCCTGAATATCCAAGTAAATATTGCCTTAACATGTAAAACAAGTCTTTCATGCACCAGTATCTCTACAGAACCTCCATTATACTTATCTGCTCCACCAACAAGACAATGTTTTTATATAAACTATATTTCCAAGAACACTCTGGATCCACCATAAAATCAAGTGTTTTACTAATGCCATCTTGCAGTAGAATGCTCCCAGCAGAGAAATAGAGAATAGATAGCCAACTTTACCTTAAAGAGCAAATATCTGTAGACAAACCATCCTGTATATCCAAGACCTACCAACTCCATGACCTTTGGCAGCTGTACGCAAACGAAGTTAGAAGAGGTTTCACCACTAGGAGATAATCGAATTTGTGATCATTCCTACAGGAAACTAAAGCTAAAGGATCATGCCAAAATTTTGCTACTTAAGACCTTTTCTTGTGCTAAGGATGTTACATAAACACCTTTAATAAGTTTGCGGTCGCAAGAACAGAAGAAAACTAAACCTACCAAAGGGAGTGAGTTGACAGCATCGACTACAATGGATGACAGCCAGACAACAACTATTGCTCCACGCCCATAAAGGAAGACTGCGGATTTGTCTTCAATAGCATCCCACTGTCAATTTATCATCCAATGTCAACATTTTTTATAAAAAAAAGGGGAAGTGTCTGAACGGCAACTGGAATATTTTAAGGCCCAAAATCACCTTATTAATAGACAAAATCTAGATACTGTCATTTTGCTCAATGTTAAAAAGGTGACTAGGTCATATCGAACCATCTTAACTTCAATCACTAGACATCATGATTATGGAGTGCTGCAGTTAGCTTGCCTTGTGAAAGCTAGCAAGAGGTAATGCATACAAGCCATTGTTCCCTTTGTCAGGAACCATCAACACATTCCATTTAGACGATATCAGACAAGAAAATAACTTCAATGGGCTACAATCTGGGGAAGACAATAAATTCACTTGAGATGACTTTTTAATGTTTCTATTGTGCTGTATGTCTGGGTTTTCCGTGATCCTATACTGCAGAGTAATAGCGCTCCAACCTTCTCCTTCAAGTCAGCAAACATCTCTCCAACTTCAACAGGAGATGTCTCTTCAGAAGCTCTGATTTGCATAGACTTGAAACTGTTGGAATCTTCAATTGGGAGAGAGACCATGTTAATTCCACTTGCCCAGAAGAGTAAGACTTTTGGAACTTTGATAAACTCGTCATCATGCAACACGACAAAAGTATCCAAACACTCTGGAAGAGAAAAGCATCCGATAACACAAGGTCATTTGTGATTCTTCCTATTTAACCAGATTAACATATTTAGCTTTTCATATTTGTGCTCAAAGGAAATGTGTAACGTTAGCGGAGGATGGTCAAGGCAAAAAAGACTTTTACCTACCCGGTTCTATCAGGAACGTTATTTCATAAGCCTGGATAACTACTTATCAGTCAATGAATATCCGAAACTCCCAACACACCATAATAGCAGAGTAGGAGCAAGTACTTTGCCTTCAGCAATCAAGGTCTCTTCTTTCACCTCTGATTTACTCAATGCATATCAGTGCACTTATGGACTGAAAAGAGTCATTTTTGCTTGTTACACGGAAGTCAGCTGATGTAAGGATTAACGCATCGCTCAGGTCCCTTCGACATTCCCAATGTCACGAGCAATACCATGAGAACTCTCCATTCATAAAGCCACTGCCGGTGCTTCTCTGTCTCTAACTGTGGATTGAACCGAACAGTGTGTACCGCAACATTCCCGGGAAACAATACTAAGAAGGCAACAACGACATTATTCATCTGCTATTTCCACAGATTCAATTTAAGCCTCTGAGATTGACTCGATCAAAATGAAAGTCATACTCGAAGCAAAAGAATGTCTTAAACCCAAACTCAAAGGAGAAAAAACTAACAAGATAACTGCCCCAACTAGCAACAAATCCAGTTAAATTTCACTTTCCCATCCAAAAACAAACGAACCAATGTTGGCGTTTCTGGTATCATTTAACTTCTCTTTTTCTAAAATTAAGTAAGGACCAATCGTAGTCAAACAAAGCTGATCAATACCGATATTTTGTCCCCTACTGCAACACCTGGCTTCAAAACTGACGAAAACTCAACACAATCCATACCAAACTCGAACAAGAAACGAAAATGAAGAGAGAAAAGGTACGAGGAACTCCGATGGAGACAAAGGGGTACTTCAAATTCTAAGCTTTCTCAGCAACCTTAGAGAGCATTACAGGAGACTTTAGAGAATCTGGTCGGTTTCCATGCGCCGTCAAAGAAAGAAAACAGAGAGAGAGAGAACCACCTGAGACCAGTCTAAGCGACGAGCAAGACCGACGAGGCGACAGGTGAAGCAAGACGTAGCGGCGCGAAGGCCGAAGGCGACGTCAAAGAGAAGCGTCGCGTTGACGCGGCGGCCGACGGTGACCCCGATCCTCCCGCTGCCGCGTAAGCTGCTTCCATTGCGACACCTCTCTCTCTCTCTCTCTCTTTCTCTCTCTCTCTCTAACTGGCTAGTCAGAAGTCAACCCACCCATCTTATGCCAGAAAAATCGTTTCGATTTGTACTCACAGGACGTAAAATGCACGATTTTGTTTTTTTAATTGAGAGATTAAAATAAGTCGTCAATGACAATCATCATGGCGGTACGTTACCTAGACGAGTTTCTAAGCAAAGAGAAGCGTTTGACCACACGCAAAATTTTTATTTAGAAATAAACATAAAATTTTTCTAATGGCTGGCCAATGGCGTATGGCGATAGGGACACGAGAGAGGCGAACGGAGATAGACAACGATCGGCAACCGAGGACCGGCGACAAGGAACGACACAAAAAAAGGTAAGCAATGAGAAAAATTCTTATTTTTATGTTTGTTCTAGAAATAGAAAGTAGTAAAATGCTTTCCCGACAATGAAGATGTGGGGAAGACGTGGAGGATTCCCTCCGGGCCGAGTTAGGCAGAGCCTTCCTAGATAGCAAGGCCCTCTCGATTGTAAAAAACTAAGGAGGGTATTAGCAGCTCTCGTGCCAAGGAAAATATAGCGACTGTCCTATTTGATGGAAGATTCGGGCCTAAGTATGTCCTTAAATTGCTTCCTCTGAACTTTGGGACGTTAAACTTTGAGGGTATTCCTTGCCTTTTAGGGAAGAAAAATTTTTGAATGGCAATTGACAGTGCAGGGCATGCGGGTACCGACACGTTAAAATAAGGAATGCCTTCGTGTAGCCTGCCATCCCTGTATATCAAACGGACAGGTCGCGGAGGCCCTGTAGGAGGGAAATGAAAAAAATCTTATTTTTATTTTTGCTCTAGAAATAGAAAATTTTAGAAAATTTTTATTTCTTATTTATGTTCTAAATCTATTTCTCGGCAAAAAATTTGGTACAAAAATAAAAAAATAAAATTACGTTACTAAACTAATTTCTATTCCAAATATGTTCTCCGAAACAGAAAAATAAAAGAACAGAGAAATAGAAGGATTGTCATGCACACCCTAAATTTCCAATCAACACAAGTTGACATGATGTTTGAGGTGCCAACTGCCAAGAAATGCGGGCAAGGCGTTCACCGTGACTCGAAAATGACCCTAAGTTTTCCGAATCAAGAACTCATATTTTTGTTAGAACAAAAAAATTAACAACCTTAAAATTGAAATAGCCGGAATTGTCGAAACAAATTCATTTTGCCCCGAATAAAAAATTAGAGTTTCGACCTTGTCGGCCTGTACGGAATGGGAAGTTTAATGATGGCTATTTTCTTGCTGAAGTAGAAGTTAAAGGCATGATACATTGGAATGAAAATGTACATCAACATATTACTCCAAAACGCAAGTTTAGTATTTCCTCTAATTACACCACACTTCATCCCACTCAAAGAATAGATCAATTCAAATCCGAATGCTTAAAAGGGTCGAGCAACTACTACGTATAAAATCAACAGATGTATCTTCTGCAAGCGTTTTATGTTCAATAAACAAAGAAAATCGATCCCAATGTACAAGTTCAGCAGCCATGTTCCAGTAGCACTACAAGATCGTTGTACCAAAGCTCAGCAATATAACTAGTCCGAATCAGCTATCGAAACAAATCATTGTACAGAAGATGGCAAAACGATTGGTCCCAGGTGTACAAGTTTTCAGGGTCACAGCTGCATGTGCTCCATGTTGACTATGAATGAAGAAAGCTGTTACTAGTAGTCAGGACAGCCAAGGAATTCTGGCAATGGCTTGTGTTAGTTGTCATCCGAAAATAGAGCCTTGGAAACAGAACCGCAGAAAGGTAATGAAGGATCCTGCTTATTCTTGCCACTGTTGGCTCGCAGGCAGGAGCGTTTGTTGTCAGTCATCGGAGTCTCGGAAACCATGTCACAGGTCGTCCTGGTTCGATCTTTCTTCTTCGGTAGCTTTTTCCTAGGATCGGAGTGGTTCTTCATGCCCGTGAGATGCTTCGGAGCCCAGACCCTTTGCAGATCCGGTGCCCAACTTGTGAATGATGCGAATCTCCGAGCCCTCTCTCTTCTTTCCTGAGCTTCATTTAATCTGCGGAGATGCTCCTCGCGATTTGCTCTGGCATCGTCACCTTGCCACCGTTCGTCTAATTCATTTTCAGCTGAAATCGATCTATCAGAACAAACGTTTTTGTCCATTTTCTCTTCATCTGTGTTACCTCTCCACGATTTACTGCTGTCTTGACTATTGAGTTGCAAATTGGGCAACTCATCTTCCTCATCATGGAATAACAGCAAATCCATTTTGGAATAGATGCGCTGGACCACCTCCTCTAGATCGGTAAAATATCTGAAATCACAGAAGTGGAAACAAGTAAGACTGCTTGATATCTCCTTAGCCAGTATGTAAAGTAGATGCTGTTGATGGTTAGGCTAAAACAATTTTGCTGACATATGTAGTTTGGATTGAACCTGACTTATGATTAACAAATACTCTTATTAAACAGAGTTAACTGCCCCAGAAAGTGACCTGGCTGCATAAGCATCCCCTCAGAAGTACTACAGAAGAAGGGGGACACACTGCATAATTCAAATCACACAAATCCTTTCTTCGCGTGTGAATCGAAAGACATTATGCCAATTTCCATGTTTGGGGGAAAAAGAAGCGGTTTGCAAGTCAGACATGTTACCGTGCCATGATACTGCATATCAAGAACAGAAATTTCCTAACACTGAGTTTTACCAATATGATATACCTGCTCTTGATGATCTTTCCCACATAATTATGAAGGCTCCAATCACCAAAAAAGCCACCCTCCATTTGGCATTGGATGCACTCCAAAAACAGGCATATTTGCTTTACAAACTTTAGCTTCACTGACTCCTTCAATGTGTTTGCTAGTTGCAAACGCAGTATTTCCATTCGGAAAAATATCTGCAATTCGTATCTGTTGCTTATTAAGGAAAAGGAAAAGAAAAGACATCAACAAAACCAGCAAGAGCTTATGTCTAAGCTGCAACATCATGAGCCCAGACAGAAAAGAGAGGAATCACTAAAGGATACTCTCTAATTACACACACTGAAGCGGTTGAGTCTGACTTTGGACAGGATTGATCCCTGATTTTGTTCTTTTCGGTGAAGTCCTTCGGATCCAAAAGTACAAGTTTCATCAACTCAGCAGCAACCCTGCTGCAACAAGCATCATCTGCATTCACTGAAGGGGACTGATTCGCTGCGGCCATTTCGGATTCAAAATTCTGGTATAAACAGAAAGTGCAGGATTTCACAAGCCGTTCTGCCAAAGCTCCCAAGTCTACCCCCTCAGAGTCAATTCCTTGGCGGATCTTACCGGGTACACCACTGAGGAAATCTTCTGCACTTCCCATATCATTTCCACATGCAACTTCGTCTTGCACCCTAGAAACTGCAGTCAAAGAGTCCTCACCGCAGGAGGCACATGCAGAGATTGGCTGTTCATTCACTTCTGGAGTGTCTGCTTGTCTGTTCTCCATTTCTACCGGCATGTGAACTTGAGGCTCAGATCCATCTGAGATAAGGCCAGGCTGGATAGCTCTTTGAACCTGTTTCATCCAACATTTCAAAAATTTTAACTTCTTGGACTGATCAATTTCCCTGGAAAAGTATGAGTCCTCCAATTTCATTTCTAAACCTTCAAATGCACTTCTGTAGAAGGCAGGCCAAGTAAGGTTCTGAAGGAAATGCAAGCTCTCTCTGTTCTTTTTCCTTTTACTATCGCCCAGTTTGATGTGATTCTTAGTGGACAAAGATCCACACTGTAAGTCATTAGACCCATTTGTGTCTTGCATATCTCGACTGGACCTAAGCATCTTGCTATCCTGCTTACCAGCAAAATACAATGGATTCACTGCTTCCTTATTGGGGGAACAAGCAATCTTTGGAAGAAACAATAGAGCAGAAGATACGGTGAACGGTTTAAGAATACCGATATGCAAATCTCCATTCCCATTTTTAAGTGACACCGAAGCCCAAAAACCTTCCCTGCACATAAAGCTCAATAAAATTTGCCATATAGGAGGGTTTCTTCTCACTTGCTCGCCGGACTCTTTTGCCAGTATTTTAAGCACCTTATCTCCCAAAAGGTCACTGCTGCTACCAGAAGTCTGACTTATCCTATGTTTCCTCGAGTGTTCACATACAAGAATTGGTTCAGAAAATTGCCCGTCGAACTTAGCAAACCTATCCTGCTTTTGAACTGTCTTGACATTTATCATTGTGACTCCATCAAGGAACTGTTCCATAAATGTGTCCTTTCCTTCATGAAGCCCAGCTCTCAAACTTTTGGATGCTGGACTTGACAATATTTCTTTACCTTCGTATCTATGCACGGGTTTCCACTTAACCAATTCTAGCTCACAGCATTTGCATTCCAATGGCTTTCCATTCACATCTAAAATCTCAAGGCCCAAAGTGGCACGAGTCCCATTACCATGATTTTGAATGTCAAGATATCTCGACGAAATGGCAATTCTGGGATATATCAATCCAAAGGGCACAAGAGCAGAACCCAACACAATTGATTTAGTTGAACAAAATCCCCATCCTGTTC